>JBAMJV010007983.1:0-115860 GCA_037951105.1 Echinarachnius parma | reverse complement strand
GCTACCACCGTACCCTAGTTACAGGAAAGTAATTTTGATTATTGTTCTTCATTTCATTTCTCCCCTCATCCAGGATTTTGTCCCAGAGGTGTTGCTGGAAGACGCTGAATCAGGTGAGGGGTCAAACATGGGTCAACCTGGGGTCAGGGGTCACCATGCTTATGGCACCATGGATTCCGGGTTGCCAGGCAACGAGCACATCTCCTACCCGCCTCCTCCAGAGTCGGAATCCTCAGGACCAGAATATGATGATTAGGCTTGAAGAGGTATTGCAGCTTCCATATCATATACGTATGCACCTCATGTTCAGGTAGAGACTTGATATATACAATAGTGGTGTACATTCATAGAGACAGTTTGACTTTGTAATGCTTTCTATAAGAATTCACTAGCATTTTTTTCTGTATTTTTTTCTGAGTTTTGCATCATTTCATGAAGTACTTAATACAATATTAGATTGGTTTTTAGCCTTCTGAAGATGGAGTCAGCAGAACCAATTTGTTGGCCAACTATTAACCAACACTGTGTTGGTCAGAGTTTACCTGTGAAGCCCTTACAGGGATCTGCAAGACCTTAATGGGATCTAGTAACTTATTAATATCTACCAAACTTACCTAAAACGCTAACAGTTCTCACAAAACTCATTGTAATAATATATTACCAGTAGAAACATGGAGCATATTTTGGTTTTACAAATTTCTCTATCATTATGAACAAAGTGAAGTGTGTGGATGTTAAATTATCTACTGGATAATTATAACTGTGTATGAAGTCAGTGAAACGAGTTAGGAAATATAATTTTGAATTTTGGGCCATTACTCAGTCATATGACATTAATTTACCATGGAATTTTCACACATCACTCAGTGGACATATCAGATCACAGAAATATACAGTTTATTAACCCTTATCAACTGTGTGCCCCTTTTTGCACATGTCAACAAAGTTACTAGATCCCTTTAAAGAGCTCATCAATGAGGTCTTTCATTCATCATTTGTAGCCGTTTGTCATTTTCACCTAAATGTAATAATAAGTCTTATCTATAATCACTAGGCTTGTTCCTTAGCAGTGCAGATTTAGCTTCATAGTTTTGGGGCTTATAAGACAATTGAAATGGTTCTGTCAAATCAAAATGGTGTACATATTATTATTTTTATTATATTCTCTCCTGAAAACATAACAAAATGAAAAAGGTATGATTGAAATGAGATAGTTATACTCACAGGAGCTTCGGAATCATCTGTTTGTGACTTAGAAAATGTCAGTTGAAAAAAAAATTAGTAGCAGTTAAAAAAACAGTTTTGAACTGCAGTAATGGAATAATTACTTCTTTGTCATACACAAGTGGATAGATAGCTAAATAGTTTGATGGTGTGTGATAAGGTGTTGTACTTACAATGTGCTCATTGACCAACTAGCAATCTGGTCATATTAGTGTAATAGAACAAAGAAAATGTGCATTATTTACATGTATATTTACATGATAAGCCAAATTTAGGCTGTCTAACTGTATATCAGAGTACTATTGTGTCATATAAAGTATTTACTCTCATTTGTTAAGAGTGTATCAATATGTTCTATTTTCAATGATATATTTATAAAGCGGATATATAATCATAATGTTGTGCATTTGGTAATGGTTTTAAACATGCGGTGTTTTTTTCATTTATTGGTAGAAGTGCCAAACTAAACCCCAAACCCTCTTCCCCCTTCAATTTCCTACGCCTCTGCAACAAAGTGGCTGGAGGCATAATGTTTTGGTTGCTTGTGATTGCCTTATCTCAAGAACTGATTGACCAATCATCAAACTTGGTTCGTGTATGTATTTTGAGAAGCCAATGAACTGATTAGACTTTGGGGTCAGAGGTCACAGGGTTCATTACATATGCAATAATCGGCATACCTAATTAAGAACCAGTTGAGAAAAGTACCATCAAACTTGGTATGTATATATATATTTATTGAGAAGCTAATGAAATTATTAGATTTGGGTGTTGTGATGTCACGGGTCAAAGGTCATAACATCACTAAGATCTTATTAAAATTTAAGTCATATGTGGTCAAACCCCAACTTTTAAGGCGAAGGGAAGATTTTTATTGCACAGTTGAATTGCTTGATTTTCTTTTTTAAGGGGAAAACCAAAAATATATATTGGACTTATAAAAACAACTGGGATTTAGTAAAAAAATTATATTCAATACATATATAAGAGTTTGATGTATTTTTGTAATAGTCATATTTACTTACCTACTTCAATGCATGGCAATGTGTTTTCTTCTGAAGTTGTTCAAGTCAAAGTGGAGACACCAGCAACATAACATGAATCTCCAAGGAAAACATATAAGTGAGATATTTTTAATTCTAGCTATGATCTCATATATGTTGATAATTCTTGAAAGTTTATGATACAAGATATCAGTGTATCGTGAGGCACAATATGTTAAGCACTTTGTGTGTATGTAACTACATGTATATGTATGTGATGTACATGGAATAAGTGGAATAAATGTGAGCGTTTGTATGTACATTGTAATAGTTGATGTATAAACAGTAATATTCTAGCACTTCAGTGAATTTGTGTGTGTTGTATGTGTTTGTGTGTATGTGTGAATATGTATGTATGTGCATTTATGTATGTATGTATGTATGTATGTGTGTGGGTGTGTGTATGTGTGTGTGTTTGTATGTAGACATTTAACAAGTGTAGCCATGAAATATTACATTTTTTGTGCAATAGTAGAGTAATAACTTATTTCTGCGAATAGTAAAAAGTAAAATATATTAAGCAACAAATCAGTCAACATTCTGATTCAAGAGTTCTTGCAATAACTGGCATATTGCAGTTCTTGTTATTGTGTGTGTTCAAATGGCAGATTGCGTTCAATTCCAATATATATACAAAACTGTAATTAGCTTTAGATGTATCACATGTATGTGTATGCAGATGGCAGGGGGTGAAATGGGTAATGGTATCTTAAATAAATCGCCCTTCGTTACATTCCAGTTTGGTTATTGGATTTTTTTCTCCATTGTTGATGAGTTTCAGATGAGCTTTTCTTGCTCTTCTCGCCCTCTTCGCCCCCGAGAGAGTGCATTTTCCAATATGGCACCGGCAAATCGTTATCTGGCGTTTCCTTTGTCAGTGGCCAGCCAAAAGAAATTGGGGCTTAGCATCTTGGGGTGTTTTGAAAGTGTCATGCCAATTTGGAGGGCCATCCACCGGGAATCAAATTCCTTCTCCCCACTACTATGGTGTGGGTCACAAGCTGCAACCAGTCACATTGCTAAGAGGGGGGGGGGGGGGGGGGGCAAGTCTGGCAATTGCCCCCTCCCCCACCCTGTAGGGGTAGGGGTGCAGAAGATTCTGCACCCCTACTTTTCTTCTTTAGTGGATTATATAAGCTTCATGAGAACCCTCTTTCATCCCCTGTCTCAGTTGACCCAGCCGATGCCACTGAGAACCCTCTTTCATCCCCTGTCTCAGTTGACCCAGCCGATGCCACTGAGAACCCTCTTTCATCCCCTGTCTCAGTTGACCCAGCCGATGCCACTGAGAACCCTCTTTCACCCCCTGTCTCAGTTGACCCAGCCGATGCCACTGAGAACCCTCTTTCACCCCCTGTCTCAGTTGACCCAGCCGATGCCACTGAGAACCCTCTTTCATCCCCTGTCTCAGTTGACCCAGCCGATGCCACTGAGAACCCTCTTTCATCCCGTCTCAGTTGACCCAGCCGATGCCACTGAGAACCCTCTTTCATCCCCTGTCTCAGTTGACCCAGCCGATGCCACTGAGAACCCTCTTACATCCCCTGTCTCAGTTGACCCAGCCGATGCCACTGAGAACCCTCTTTCATCCCCTGTCTCAGTTGACCCAGCCGATGCCACTGAGAACCCTCTTTCACCCCCTGTCTCAGTTGACCCAGCCGATGCCACTGAGAACCCTCTTTCATCCCCTGTCTCAGTTGACCCAGCCGATGCCACTGAGAACCCTCTTTCACCCCCTGTCTCAGTTGACCCAGCCGATGCCACTGAGAACCCTCTTTCACCCCCTGTCTCAGTTGACCCAGCCGATGCCACTGAGAACCCTCTTTCACCCCCTGTCTCAGTTGACCCAGCCGATGCCACTGGCTACAAATTTCTTCTATAGTCAGAATTAAGAAGGGAAAAAATGATTTTCTACAAAGTGTCCTCTCCAAAATCTCTCCACATGCTTTGAAAATGAAAAAGGGAAAATCCCCAACACCTGTTTAAAGGCAGAACATTTGCAAGCTACATTTCCTCATGGATTTACGTATTGACTGGCATCTGGGAATTCAAAGAGTTTAGATCAAGGATTTAGGTCTACTGATTACTGCTGAATTAGATATTAGATTAAAGTAATGGCTAAGCAGAATATAAGGACACTAATAATCTGTTGTTATACTTTTGCATGAGGCATATTACAGCCTTACAGGCAAAACAGGTTTATAGACATGTAAAGTTGAATAAAGGTGTTTGAAGGGATACAAATGAAAATTGTTACAAATTTAAAACAATAAGCCTAATTTGATAGTACATTGGTAATTTTGGTTAGATCTGTGCAATGTATTCTTGTTGGAGGCGAACTGACATGTTCAACAAATATTTATACTATGTCTTTAAAACATGTTCTTTATTACTTGTGTATGTATTACCCTTCTGACTGCTCGTGGCATTTCATTTAAAAAGAAAATTAGCTAATTTCAACTAAAGGCAAAAGTTAATTATGATATTGTTAGCCCTATGGCGATCATTGGGTGAGATGGGCGTTAAGTCATTTTTTTTTCTAAATTGAGTTTCACATACCATCTTTCAGGTCTATAAGCCTACTCTACATGATACAACATTTTCAGATAATAGTTGTGTCTACTTGTTTGAGAACATTTCACAAATATACAAGAGAGCTACATCTTTTGGTTCCTACATTTGGTTTTCAAAGTTAAGATATGACTGATATCTGTGAAGTACAAAAAGGGACTAAGCGCACTTGTCTATCTCAACTGATGACATTATTTGATCCTGCATTTCCCATACTAGACCCCAGCCTGACACATCTTAGCCCAGTCTTCAACAGGCTAACCCCTTCCCTACGGGAACCGAGCGGGCTATGTTCAAAGTATATGGGGATTTCAGAATCTCGAAGGGAACGGGTTAAGTTTTTAGAATGAGGATGAGCGCAACACAATATGAATACAAGTCTGTGTGTAAGAAGGAAATGATGTCTGGGAAAAATCAATTCTAATTTGCAATTCTCAGTTTGAGTGATAATTGCCATTATGTAGCTTGCTTGTTATCCTCTCATACAATCAATCACTTAGTAAGTCTAGCTTCAGAGGGGCTTTCCCTCTCACAACATTGCAGTCACGTTTTTAATGAAGTGGTCAGAAAGGTTAAAGGGATCTAGTGACATTGTACAATTACACACAAGTGACTAAGAACTATATACTTTTTCTCTCATACATTCTTTGTATTCATATTCCCAATAGAAGCATTGAAGTGGTTTTTCTTTTTCAAATTTGCCCTTTCGTTAAAAAGATATTAACAATTGAAGTGTTCAGATTTGTAAGTATCCACTGGAAAGTTATAACTATACAAAGTCATTGCAATAAGTGATTATAACTTTGCATACCGTAGAACACCATCGTCAAGCACCCCCCAAGCACCCCCCAAGCACCTATACGCATCTTGCTTTTAAATACGTTTCCATGAGATTCACCTCCATTATTATCCTCATGAATATTCCTCACCAGTATTTGTATTCTTGATTAAAGTTTCCCGTTTGGACAGAGAGCGGGCGCTCTTTAAAAGCAAGATGCATATTGGTGCTTGGGGGTGCTTGACGATGGTGTTTTACGGTATTTGCTCATTACTTGGCCATATACTGTCCATTAAAAAACGAAATGTTCACACATTATTCAGATCAAAATTTTATCAACCATTCATCACTCTTTGCACATGTCAGCAAAGTTACTAGATCCCTTTAAATGGAAGATAAATGCTTGCTTTTTTACTTAATACCGGTACTGAGTATACATCCTGTCATTTCTGGAGGGTGTTGCACAAATTGATTGTAAAGTTGCAATAAATTGCAAGACAGAAATACAACTAAGCACATTGAACCAATCGGATTTGCACATTTAGTCACATGATCTGCCTTGCTATCAATTGCACCTCTTTGTACACCCCCCCCCCCCCACTCACATATTTCCTCTTGTTTATTGCTTATGATAGATAACTGTTGTCTGCTTTCCCTGCCCACTGGACACTGCCATGTTTTCAAACAGTCTGCAGTCGAGTGACATGGCAGCATACTCACTGAAAGTCGGATACATGTTGTTATCAATATTACGTGCAATCAACTAGTAAAGAATGAATATCTTATTTATTAGTGATAAATATTGTTGTACTATTAAATATATGAAATTTATGGTTTTGTTGATATTTATAGAGAAGTATATGTATTTTAAATAGATGATAAGATTATGTGTGTATTTTATGTAAATTGTTTGATACTATTTATTTAGGTACTATTCAATATCATTTCTTTCTGATAACCTGATTATTTTTGTTATTATGTAAAACCATTAGAAAACTTTGTTGTATTCAGTAATACATTCATTTCTTTCTAAATTGTATGAATACTGTTTCAGATCAGATGAATAGTCGAGTCTTTGTGTATCTGAACGTTATTTATTTGTGAGCGACAAATTAGACTGTATTTTATGTGTGTCTCAAAACATATATGCAAAATGTAATATGATTGTACTCTTCTGATTCTGGAATAATATATATCATTCAGTTACAGCAAAACATTGTCTTTTTTCTTCTTGACTATTAAATTGTTGTAGTTTTGTCCATCCTAAGAATCGCCCTTCCAAGCATGTAACTATGAACAACTTGAACAACTCCCACTGCACTCCATCTCCTATCCCAACAAAATGTGACGAAGCGGTCGGTAAATCTAGCAAATCAAGCAAGCAAGTTCAATGACGTTTCGTTTCACGCGAAACTCAGCTGAATTAAAAGTATTTAAAAAGTATCCTACTAGGAGTTGTTAAGGGAGGACTTACATTCTAAACTTGGATCGCATCATTTTGTTTCCTGCTAGTACCTTCCAGATGCCAAACAGAAGAAACGGAAGGAGAAACGGTTGCAGTGACTAGGCCATAAGCTGGTTGTCATTACACATTTTTTCCTTCCCCCAAAAGTACACAAAAATAAATAATATATACCTATAATAACGTATGGAAAAATGTATTTTATCCACTTTTCAAAAGATATTTTAGGTGTTTATGTATTCTGTCTGACTGTACATTATGTCATAGTATGTGTTCATGTGTGTTTGTTATATGTATGTGTGTGTGTGTGTGTGTGTGTTTTGTGTGTATGCGTGTGTGTGTGTGTGTGTGTGTGTGTGAGGGGGATGTTTGTAGCTACACAGCAGTTGCTGTTTTTAAACAGGTAATTTGAAGGTAACGCTAACTTCACTCTCATTTGTTTATAAACCGTATCAATTCGGTTCCGTAACAGCAGTGTTGGAATTGTCTTGTTAGTGCATACAATGTTTATTGTATGTGGTTTGGGGTCGTCTGAAGTCGGGCAAATTTGTTCCTAAAAGCAATCTTACGTCAATGTCTTAACAATGTGATCAACTTGGAATTATGTCAATTATCTTAGTCTATTTTGGCAATGTGAACAACAAATTGTTCTTATAGTCACTAACTATTGTTATTTGGGTAAGCATCTATCACTTAGTAATTAGATCACCTATAGTTGGCAACTATCAAATTTTTGTTTAAAAATATATATATATATATAGTACATTTATATATAATTATAAGCATAATCATCATGGTAATAAAATACTTGATTACTAGTAATTTCTCTCCATCTCTCCGTCTCTCTACCCGACACGTTTCGGGGGTTCTGAATCTTTAAAAAATATATCCGGCTTCCAAGCAGATCAATATGAACAAAAGCAATCAGCCAGCGAATGTCTGATCAGATAGAGATGTAGCCACCTGCTCTGTAATCCGTCTGAGAAGGGTAACCAGAGAGGGGTATTTAGAGGGGACTATTATGGGTGGTAAGCAGAGAGGGGTAACCACTGGGGTAACCAGAGAGGGGTAACCAGTAAGGGGTAATCAGACAGACTTAGTAACCAGAGTAGGGAGACCAGGATTACTAGAAAGGGGTAACCAGAAAATGGTAACCAGACAAAGGCAATTCCAAACAGGGGTAACCAGACAATGGTAACCAGGCAGGGGTAACCAGAGAGGAGTAACCAGACAGGGGTAACTTAACAGGGGTGACCAGACATGGGTAAATATAGACGGGGGTAAACAGACTGGGGTAACCAGAGAAGGGTAACTAGACATGGGTTATCGGACAGGGCTAACCTGACAGGGGTTACTAGACAGGGGTAACTAAACAGGGGTGACCAGACATGGGTAAATATAGACAGGGGTAACCTGACAGGGGTAATCAGACATGGGTTATCGGACAGGGCTAACCTGACAGGGGTTACTAGACAGGGGTAACTAAACAGGGGTGACCAGACATGGGTAAATATAGACAGGGGTAACCTGACAGGGGTAATCAGACATGGGTTATCGGACAGGGCTAACCTGACAGGGGTTACTAGACAGGGGTAACTAAACAGGGGTGACCAGACATGGGTAAATATAGACAGGGGTAACCTGACAGGGGTAATCAGACATGGGTTATCGGACAGGGCTAACCTGACAGGGGTTACTAGACAGGGGTAACTAAACAGGGGTGACCAGACATGGGTAAATATAGACAGGGGTAACCTGACAGGTTACTAGACATGGGTAATCGGACAGGGGTAACTAGACAGGGGTAACCTGACGGTTACAGTCCGTTATTCCGAAGGTTCGTTATTCCGAAGGTTCAGTTATTCCGAAGGTTCGTTATTCCGAAGGTTCGTTATTCCGAAGGTTCGTTATTCCGAAGGTTCGTTATTCCGAGGGTTCGTTATTCCGAAGGTTCGCTATTCCTAAAACGAAATCGGATTCGTTATTCCGAAGGTTCGTTTATCCGAAAACAAAATCGGGTTCGTTATTCCGAAGGTTCGTTATTTCGAAGGTTCATTAGTCCGAAAATAAAATAGGGTTCGTTAATCCGAAAATTAAATTGGGTTTGTTATAATACTATAATTTGTGTTTTGTTTATTTAATTTACAGCCTGCATTAAGCATACCCCTCCCCCTTTCCCTCCCTTGGCCAGACCAATCAAACATTTAAGTTTATTTTATCTCTTTATATGAAATTATAGCATTATAACCAACCCAAATTCATTTTCCGATTTCGTTTTAGGAATAGCGAACCTTCGGAATAAGGAACCCTCGGAATAACGGACCTTCGGAATAACGAACCTTCGGAATAACGAACCCGATTTTATTTTCGGACTAACGAACCTTCGGAATAACGAACCCGATTTCATTTTAGGAATAGCGAACCTTCGGAATAACGAACCCTCGGAATAACGAACCTTCGGAATAACGAACCTTCGGAATAATGCAACAAATGTTCGGATTAACGAACCCTATTTCATTTTAGGATTAACGAACCCTCAGGAATACGAAATTTGCGTGTTCGGAATAACGAAGCGCACCCAACCTTATAGGAGTAACTAGACAGGGGTAACCTGACAGGGGTAACTAGACAGGGGTTACTAGACATGGTAACTAGACAGGAGTAACTAGACAGGGGTAACTAGACAGGGGTGACCAGACAGGGGTAACTACCCAGCTAGCCACCTGACGTTGGGCCGATGTCGGAATTTGGTTGCCGGATGTCGGCATATCGCCGTTGGCTCGAGGTTAAAATGTCCGCCAGCCCAACATCGTCACCCAATTTCCCTTCCCTATCCCCTGACACCCTTCATCCCGCTGTGGAGTGCCCATGTATCAAACCTGGCCGAAAATTACTTCCGCTCAATGCATCTGCGCCTCGCAGCTTTGGGTTATTTTTACCCATTTTGCCCAGGGACATTACGGTATGGTGTCGCACATTTAATTACCACTTGAGTCAATAACATTCTAGCTGTGTGCAAAAAAAAATGCAAGTGCCTACATAACAATGTTTAGTTATTTATTGTCCCATAAAAGTGTTGTTTTCTAATAAAAAAAACAACATCGATCCAAATTTAATAACAAGTCATCTGGAAGCCGTGGTTTGTATAAATTTATACCAAAACATCAGTCTTCATATTCCGCTCGACGGTCGGATATTCGCTCCATACAAATGGGGTAGAGTAAAAAGTTCGCCTATGTATATAGAGTCGGTATATAACATGTGTGAAATACACTCTCCTCCTTTTGCAAACGAACATACTAAAGTTGCCGGATAGTTTTAATATTATTATAACGATCATATTATTTAAGAGCAAGCCTGAGATGATTAAGACTTGAAAATACCTATTTTAATAAAATCATATTGACATCTTGAAAATTATAAAAGGTAAAAATGAAATTGAAGCCATCTATTTCAATTATTGTAGTTCATGTTTTTACTTAACATGTTATATACAAACCAAATACCGTAGAAACCCGCTGTGAAGCACCTATCGATGTCTTGCTGCTGTCTTGTTTTTAAAGAGCGCTCCCAAACTACGAAAGGAAGACAGTATTCAGGAATGCAAATGATGGTCATGAATAGTTGAATATTCATGAGAATAATAATGAAGGTGAATCCTATGAAAACGCCGCCAAAAATAGACAATGTGACTGTATTTGATATGAGGTGTGTACAGGGGATCCCACCCCACGAAGCCCTGTCCCCGTTGTTAGTGAAAATTCAAACAGATGAATCAACTCACAGGAACGAACATGAGAGGACAATTTGTCATGAATGTATATAAGGATATTTCAAATTCATATAGCGTTCAATGTAGGCCTAAGCATGACCTATCAACGTTCATGCCCCCCCCCCCCCCCCCGTGTGTCAGGTAAACGTTTACCACCCTACACCTCTTTTGACTACATTGATTCAGCCTATGGTATGCCCATGTGTGTTTATTGTTTTAATACAATGGTTTCCTGTTGTCTAGTTTAAAGACTCAGGAAAAGGGTAAATGTGAGTATTTGTAACGGTATAATAAGCTTTATTTGTACGACGCACATTCGTATTGTTCCTTGTAAACCCTGCCCCAACCTTGTAAGATAATTCACCCCTTGAACAGAATAGAAGCTATTTCTGCATACATCAGAGCGCTTGACAACAGACAATGCTTGTCTGACCTTTCATAGAAAAGCCAAAACATGTGTTTGTTCGCATTTAACAAATATCACCCAATGTAGACATGGAGGTTTAGAGATATAGAACGACAAAAACCTCGTAATGTATGAAGTTTGTTAGTTAGCTCATCGGAAAAAAAATTGTTTTCGAAACCTATCAACCTGGTGGAGCTGGTTCGAATCTTCTTAGGTGGGCCATTTTGTGTACATTATTTTGGGAATTACGTTCAATGTTTATCTTTATATTGTGATTAAATGTAAATAACACGTTACATTCATTTATGTTTTTGCTTTTTTATTTCTTTTTGTATTTTTTTTTTTTTTTTTTCACTGTGATTTTTTTTTCTGTGATTTTTTTTTTGTGTCATCTTTTTTCATGATTCTTGTTTCTTATAATCATTTTCTGTTTTCATCATCTTTTTAAATTCTTTTTTGATTATTTTTTTCTTCTATTTTTCTTCTTTCTCTTTTTTTCTTCTCACTTGTCTGTGATTTATTTTAGTGATCTAAACATTCGGCGTTACACTGCGAGATAGGATTTTAACATGGCAAGGGTGCTATATTCTACTACTATTTGTGTAGCGCTTTTGTTTATAGGGGCAGGGGCGAGTCCAGCATTCTGAGTTTAAGGGGGTGTGATAAATGCATTATATATATACCAGTGTCATTCAGAATCGGAAGAAATTAAATATTTCGAATAGCCTTTTCTTGTATGACTGGATGTAAAGGTAATATTTTGTTAAAGGTGAAAGATATAGTATAACAACAAAAAGGAGGCATTCGTCCCCGCACCTTCCTGGATCTGACCCTGGTAATACGAACCTGACACACGACACGACACAATCAGGTTATATTATTTGTTAAGTTTGAATGAACACACGTTATCGTTCTTGCTTCATCACACATGATTTATATGAAAGGTCAGGCAAGCATTGTCTGTTGTCAACACGCTGATGTATACATGTATAGCTTTTGTTCAGTGGGTGGATGAATGATCTCGCAATGTTACATGGCATAAAGTGTTACCGAAGGAGCAGGTTGTCAGTGATAACGTCGAATTTAATGTCTGCATGGAACAATAACAATTTGGGTCGCACAAACAAAGCTTATTATACGGTTACAAACACCCCCAGTTTACCCTTTTCCTGAGTCTTTAAACCGAACAACAGGAAACCATTGTATTAAAACAATAAACACACATGCATCAAGGCTACCAGTGGCTGAATTAATGCAACCCAGAGAGGTGTAGGGTGGTAAACGTTTACTTGACGAACGGGGGGGGGGGGGGGGGGGGACAAGAACGTTGATATTAGTGATCATGTAGGCGTATTTTATGAACGCTTTACTGTGATTGTCTGCATTTAAGATATCCTATATATACCTTCATTACAAATTACTTTCCTGTGAGTTGATTCATATGTTTGAATCTTCCCTAACGGGGACAGGAGCTTCGTGGGGTGGGATCCCCTGTACACACCCCACATCAAATACAGTCACATTGTCTATTTTGGCGGCGTTTTCATAGGATTCACCTTCATTATTATTCTCATGAATATTCAATTATTCATTACCACCATTTGCATTCTTGAATAATGTCTCCCTTTCGGTGTTTGAGAGCGCTCTTTAAACACAAAACATCGATAGGTGCTTCACAGCGGGTTTCTACGGTATCATTTCAGTTGAGCACTTTCAACTTTCATTTAGTAAATCATTCAGTTTGTGATGTAACCTTGTAATTTTCTTTTAACTTGGTAAAGGGATAATAATAATAATTCATCATACAGAATACAAAGGAAATAATCTGTGGGGGTCAGACTACATAGCAGTTGGTATTTCTGGTAACATTTGCATCCTTTATCAGCGTAAACTTACAAATGTCACCAGTAGATGCACTTTATACCCTTGCGGCTTTGTGGATGTTATATACTGTACTTTCAAGATGCCTGCAATAGTAACATATATATTTTAAAAGTGTATTCAACCTGAAATATAATTCTGAGCTAACTAAATATATATCGGACAAGGAAATCGCTTTCATTTATCAAATTAAATGTATATTTAAAGTAAGCATAACTCGGGTAATTCGTCATTATTTAGAATGAATTGCCTAATGTTATTAGCTGCAACACTATGATAACACATTATTTTCTCGACTGCGACTTTTATACGACTGTCTTCCTTCTCTCGTAGAATGGTCTTGACATTTTAATACCAATTAGCGGCAACTAAGTTGTATTTTTTAAAGCTTTCTACCTTGCATATAAATTAACTGTAAACGCTATATGACCCAATAGTGAAATGGGTTTTTCCACTTTAAACTATTGGGAACGGGGCGAACGATTTCTTTGAGCTGATTGTAGGGTAGAGTTAAAGGGACAGTAACAGTTGTGGTAAAGAGGGCGCTTCAAAAAATAGTTAATGTGTGATGTAATGGAAAACAAGTGTATTATTTTGAAGAGCATGTGATTTTAGAGATGAAACTAACTTTATCGGATCAGAAAGACATGAAAGAGCTGAAATATAAATAAATATATCCGATTGGAATAAATGTGGGACCCACATTTATTCACCAATTTGTGAAAAAATCGAAATAATGCCTACACTTTTTTTGAAATAATACCAAAGGTAGTTGTTAATGATCTATCTATTGAATCATTATTTTAACAATTATCACATGCATATATTTTTTTTACAAAACATGGTTGAAACCAATATTTTTTAGAGTGCGCCCTTTTATGTTTTAACGGATGCTTTTAAAGTGATAATTGCATTTTAACTTAGCCATTTGTAAGTTTTTCTATACCTTTCGTGCGTGGTGAAATTATAACTAATAGTTTGTAATGATATATGGTGCAAGTTTTGGTTACTAACATTCATTTGACCCAAACTGTACTATCCCTTTAAAAAAAAGAGAAGGAAAAGAGAACTCAGAACATTACACCCGCTATGTTATCATTTTTCGGTGCTCTTTATGGCGTTTCGGGGGGATAATAAATCGCTCCGAGCTCCTATGTACTTTTCCCACATAATGTAATTTTGTGGCAGTATAATTTATTCCCTAATCTTCAGTAAAGCTGTGCCTTTGGGGGAAACCAAAAATAATGTTTTTGTTTCACAACATCATAGGGTTCGTCTTCGGTTGCGGTTCATTCCCGCAGGAAAATACATGTGCATAAATATGTAATACCAATAACAGTTTATCCATGGAAGTATGAAGGCAATTTTTTAATTTGTTATGTTTTTAATAAAGAAAATTATTCTCCCCGACATTCCACCTATATAACATGTAGATTATGTGTGTGTGCGTGTGTGTGTGGTGGGATGGGGGGGGGGGGGGGGGGGGGGGGGGGGGGGGGGGGGGGGGGCTCATGCACAACATCTGCTCGATGATGATTTTGTCCGAAAATTAAGTGATTTATAATGTGCCCCATACACCCCTCCCCCAGCTACGCTACTGTTTGGGCTGCCTTTGGGTTTTTAATTACATGTTTTGCCCTAAATGTATAGTTGTGTTTTGCTCAAATATTGCAGTTTTCAACCTCTCGAGGGAGGGGATCTGCATGCAGCCCCCTAACCCGATCCGCCTCGTACGTCCATGAATCTACACTCGTTAGCGTAACAAAAAAAGGGGACAATCCAATCAATAATACTCTCACTTACCCCTTTCATGCGTGCCTCATACGCTCACCGTGGGGGGGGGGGGGGGGGACATTAATACAGAAATATAATAAGCCACACTCTTGTTCTGCGGGGGCACAGGTTGCCCCAATGCCAGGATCAGTAGATCATTTGTAGACCACCCCCACCGCCTCCTGCTTACATGACTCAACCAGTGGCCTCGTACTCGGCCACGATCGGTCTCAGGCTAGTTTTTTGTAAATTACACAACCCCTTCAAGAACCCTGCCATATGGGTCTGCATATCCCCACCATGTGAATGTTTATAGCGCCCCCTTCACTCCTTCCCTTTGGTACTTTCAGTACGACCATTTCCATATGTGAAGACAACTCGATTGCTTATTAATGAGGTGGGCACATTTGCCGAGTTTGCTCCCGGACCCATGCCGAATGCTAGCGCCCTCTTCCCCCGCCCCTTCCCTCCCTCCTTTTGGCTTTACCCGATCTTCCCTGACTCTGAGCTACTTCGAGTATTAAGCGAGAAATAAGAAAAGATGATACGCCACATTCTTGTTCTGTAGGGGAACAGGTTACCCCATGCCCCCCCCCCCCCCCCCCCCCCACACCCCCCCCCCCCCATCATGTGAATGCTAGCACCCCCTCCATTCCTCCTTTGGCTTTAACCGATCTTCGCTGACTCTGAGCTATCATACAGCCCTTTCAATAATGCGAAGGCAACACGATTTGCTCCCATGACCCCATCACGTGAATGCTAGCGCCCCCTTCCCGCCCTCCCTTTGGCTGTACCCGATCTTCGCTGACTCTGTGAGCTTCGGGTGTGAGCTATATAGGACCCTTTCCACATACGTGGAACACAACATGATGGTTTATTAATGAGGTGGGCGAATCCGGGTGAATGTGCCGAGTTTGGCGAGACATTTACCGCGAGCTGAATTAGTAAACACGTTACTATTTTCAGCTGACATTATTGTGTGTCAAAATCATTCTGCTACGGGGGGCTTATATGGGTTTATATTATGTTTATACATGTACCGGCTTAAGGTGAATATGGGTTCATATGTTACATGTACAGATGTACTAGCTTATAATATATAGGCGCATCATATGAAGTGATTGCTCATTTTGCTATCAGGTGTAAAGAACATTAGTTGTATCCCCTTTGTATCAGGGTGGGAAGAATATTATCAGTTTGATTGTGTTTGCTTGGAGATACAGTCTGTGAAAATTTCGTGGCAAAAATCAATCTACGCATTAGGGGCAGGGCATAACATGGGTTAAGTTTGGCTAAGATGAATGAGAACTTGCATTAAAACAACGAAAGTAAAAGGAGCGCGTGGTTATGACCCGGTTCTGAACAGCGTCTAATAAAATCCAAGTATAGAGCTTTCATACATACACATTTTAGATATGTTAATATTTTGATTATTTTCTTTCTATATTTTTGTCTATAAAGGTAGTATAAAGGCCATATAAGACACACTTACACGTACGGTTTCTATGTATCTCCTCTTCAAATTCGCCGTGGGCATACCATGCAATACTTATGAAGATCTATCTTTTTACAATTTCAACCGTGACGAATGGCCTGAAATGAATTTCAATTTTGAACATGCATAACTCCATCACTCATTCAGTTGGGATAATTATGTTCACCGTTGCCCGTTTATCCACGGAGCTTTTCTTTTAGAATACTAACGATATAGCCGATGAATAATTCGCATAATAATCATCGGTGATAGCGCCAGACAAGTCCACTTAGCGATGCTTAGGGTTTGTGGGTGCCCGGCATATTAATGATCTCGGAATGGGGTCTAGAATACGGTTCGTATACAAAAATTAAAGCCATCCACATATTATGGAGTGGGTTATTGTCAACAGTTAATCTAACTATGGTTAAAGCGATCTAGTTGGCATGTGCAGAAAGTGCTGAATGGCTGGTGCAATGTGTAATCTTGTGATTTGATAATGTACGAAAATCTCACGTTAAATGAATGTAGTATGGCTGAGTTATGAGCAAAAATGCAAAGTGACATTCCCTACCTCGTTGCCACTGACTTTGTCCACGGTTATGACTATCCAGTGGATAGTTAAACACCTGAACACTCCAATCGTACATATCTTTTGAACGAAAAGCGGAACATTTAAACAAAAAATAACGGTTCATGCTTCTATTAGTAATAGGATAACAAACTGTAAGATATTTTTCTATTTTTCTAATTAAGTTGTGTGGGTTTTGACAATGTTATTAGATCCCTTTAAATAGGGTTAATGCATTTCTGGCGCGCGCATTGCATACAGTGCATACCCGCCATTGATTGCTAATTACTCTCTTGGTATACCCCTCACAAGCTCCAATCAATACTTTCCTATTACAGGCAGTGCTTTATAGAGTTGATAATTACATGGCATTAATCAGGTCCGCCTCCATGTTAACCAATTAAAGTGTCATCGTAATTACCATGTCTAAACGGGTCAACGCTTTCAGTGACGGTGTTTTTTTTCTTCAGAAAAACGCACGAACATAATAATATAATTATAAATGTCTATATAAAGCCTAATAGAAGTTATATGCTCGGTAGACCCATTGTACACGAAGGCTTTTATTTATCTGCAACAATCTATATAATTGGTACACTGTCTTGTTCATTCATTCGTTCATTCATTCATTCATTCCATCCATACTATACATACATACATACGAAGAGCTTTCAACCAAAAGGCGCTAAATCCACTTTTTCAACTTCCGAGGAAAACAGATTTTTTACACGTGCCTATGCATGGGAATATGAAAATTGAACTTTCTATATTTTGATTTTGAGTGAGTTATTTGTCGTAAAATGTGGATTCCTAGATAGCTACGTAGGTTATACTTGGAGATATATCGTTAACTCAATTTGTATGGAAAGTGGATTTAGCGCCTTTTGGAAGTGAGCTCTTCATACATACATACATGCACCCATACACCCATACATGCATGCATACACCCATACATACACAGTGCTGCGTAATGAGCGAAAACTTGGGGGGGGGGGGGGGGGCGGCTAAACCAAATCCGCATCACCACCGGATATTGTGAGGGAGCGAAGCGACCAAGCCCGAAAAAATATTAGCATAAGTAAAGAAAAATAGTTACAGAATCCATACAAAATGTCGTTATATTCTGCTCATTGTATGAATTAAGCCAACATATTATGTTCCAATACGGAATCAGTCCAGTCAACAATCTTTCAAAAGCGAACTTCAAAATTAAACACATCGCATCATAGGCGTACCCAAGGGGGGGGGGGGGGGGGGGGGATTCAAACACCCCCCCCCCCCTTTCACAAAAAAAAAATGACTGGGGTTTGAACCCCCCCCCCCCCCCTTTACTACTTGTAGATGGTCTTGAGACCACATTTTAGCGGTCTCGACCATCATTACCAAAGGTCTCGGTTTCGAAAATGTTGAAGAATCCAGGGCCCATATTCAAGAAAGCCCGCTAGCTTAGTTACTTGCTAAGTCTACTTTGGATGACGTGGCTAAGAATTATTCGCAAGATATTTTAGTTGCTAACGAAGGTTTACTAAGAGGGTATCAAAGGCTTACCCATGCAGTTGACCCTATTTGGGGAATAGGAAAACTGTTTGTTGCTCAATAAACTGCACATCAAAAAATACACTTAGCAAGAAACTAAGCTAGCGGGGTTTCATGAATATGGGCCTGGTCTCTAAAATGTTGAAAGTTCTCGGTCGAGGCTTCGAAAATTTTCTACGGACACCCCCCCCCCCCCCCCCCTTCCTTAAAAAAAATCCTGGGTACACCACTGCATCGCATATTAGTATACGATGTAGAAAAAATGTTACATATTCAGTAGTCAAACTACGACGTAACCTAAATATATCTACTAGAGATGGAAAGAAGAAGGGAGTTAGAATGGAACAAAATATTAGCATAAGTAAAGGAAATTATAACAGAACAAGAAGCGAAATAGAAGTGTGTTATTTTAGTTTCGTGGTAACGTCACGTGCATCTCCGATAGAATACCTAGATTCATAATTATGTTCACACTTATAATGTAATTAGTATGTTAGCTCTTGCGGCATCACTTACAAACAATTCGAATTCGAAATTAAAGACTTTAAAGGTTCTCTGAAATCCAAATGCAAGTTGCCTTCAACTATTGTGTATTAGTGTATACATCAACTATTTGTTAACTATTTGACCTACATATGTTTTGTATATTTTTTAACATTTTAGCAATTATTTTCTTCAGTATGCCAAGGCCCAACTAAAAAAAAAAACTCTCCAGAGTAAAAACCCCTTGTGAAATCATCTCTCAATCACTGGACAACTAAAAAGGTATATGAACAAAAGACATAATTACAAAAGAACATGCTCACAATAACATACACTGCATGATTCAATACAAATGCTTATCAATGCCTTTCTTGTCCTTATCATGGTTGAGCTTATCTGGCATAGCAACTGATATTGAAATTGAAAGTGTGTCAGTTAGAATAGTATTCAAACATGTGATGCTATTGTGAGCAAGCCCTCGCCTTGGGAGAAGTTGCATTCCGCCCTGTATTGTTCATTCTTTTCAATAATTGAGTATTGATTGATAGCAGTTGCTATGTCAGATACGCTCAACCATGATAAGGACAATAAAGGCATTGATAACTTTTGAATGGAAACATGCAGTGCATGTTATTGTGATCATGTTCTTTTGTAAGTTTGTCTTTTGTTCATATCCGGTTATTTGACCAGTGATTGAGAGATGATGTCACAAGGTTTTTTTTTACTCTGGAGAGTTTTTTTTTTTAGAGTTGGGCCTTGGCAAACCGAAGAAAATAATAATTGCTAAAACTTTTAAAAATATTATACAAAACATATTATGTAGGTCAAATAGTTAACAAATATTAAATTTATACACTAATACACAATAGTTGAAGGCAACTTGCATTTGGATTTCAGAGAACCTTTAACGCCTCTTTTGCGCCCAGTAGATCGGATGGCTATTTTGTTTTGTTTGAATTCTATATAATGGGACACCCTCCTCAAATCATTGGCATCTTCAATCTTTGCACGGTGGCTCACATACCCATGGAGCGGAACATATAAGAGGCGTAATTTGTTGGCGGACACGCAGCATGCATGCAATTATCTGGCCGTACGTTCATTTAATTAACTCTAAATCCAAGGCAGCAATATTGGCGCGCTAGCGCTACTGATGGCACTACCTCATAGGGCACACACTCTCCAACAAATCCACCCAAATGCACCGGGTAAGCTGCCATATGCGCGCAGTTTTCCGAGGCTCCATCAGTGTCACTAGCTAACGGCCTTCGGCGAGGCACGGACTGTTTCGGAAACTTACGTCTCTCGAGAGTCTTGTATGCATGCTATCGGTATAGGCTCGCTACCATGCTCAGCCAGTGTCGCCTCTTTTCTTGACAAATCAAGACATGATTTTCGCAATTAACCGCAAATGTGTGACTTTCTCAGCTCCCGGCAAACCTTGCACGTCAACGCCCTGTGGATTTCTATATCGTGCATGCCATGGAAATATCGAACACGCGACGAGAAGTAAGACGAGAGTGATTCATCGCTTGTTGCATTAACCCGCCAATGCATGTTGGTGTCTGTTTTTTTCCTTCTTATACTTTGACTTTTTCTCCGCGGAGAGTCATCTCACTCTCAGACGGATAGACGGGAAGCGGGCTTGGTTGTGACGATATACTGCATTCTGCGGAATCATGTCCAGCGAAGTGGCGTTTATAGTCGGCGTCGTTGTGGGCGCGGCCATAGCATCCGCTTTCCTCTTCGCCTGCCTCTACTCGGCGTACAGAGCGATCATGTAAGTATCCTGTGGACCACACTCTCATATAGTCGCTTTCGACTTGCCATTAGTTCAAGCAGATTCAGCAACTACATCTCAATATTTGGCGAGAAAGATTTGATTTGATCCAGGGATTTTATGCTGCCATGTCCCTGCTATTTTCGTACTTTGAGTAAGTAATGATATAGCTATCTCATTCATAAGCATATAAAGTCATCATACTATTAGGAGGCAACCCCATGATTCGTTGACTATACTCAATACGTTCATATCTTAATAAGATCAACGTATATACCACTTCAAATTGTAAATAGATTACATCAAGAAGATATAATTTAATATATATTTAGAGTGTATTCTGATTTCTGTATAATACTTATATTTTGTGTATCCATGATTTATATACATCGATGCTACAATATTGTTATTCTGTCCAGTAATATACCTCGTAGATACATTGAGAAGATGTTGCATAATCGTACAATTACCTTCGTGCATTATAATGTTCAATTGTGGATGCAATCTTATAATTGATATAAGGTATGTGATATTGTTAACTGGTGGTGGAGGGAAAAGCACGGAATGTTCCACAATCCCGAGGAGAACATTCCATTATTTTCCCGACAGCAAAGTTAACAACTGTTTTATCATCTGATTGGCCGGTTAACAGTGCCATGTAACATCCAAAAATGTTACATGGCAGGTGATGTACTGTATTTACTAAGTCAGGTGATAATATATTGTATACAAGCTTAAAGTGTAAAAATGTGTTGCTTTTGTCATATCATATAACAGATGTTAACTTTGTTGTCGGGAAGATCATGGAATGTTCCCTCCACCACCAGTTTACATCTGTGTAGTAGGAGTTGTAATTTTAATTTTGTTTTTGAATATTATGAACTTGCTTTCTTCTTGAATAGCACCGCAGCACGCCTCATAAATACTGTTCTAAAAACCACCTCACGTTATAACAACTTTCCAAGGTCATGAATTTAGATTTAATTAAGTTAAAAGTTACTTCGCATTGATATCTACTATGCCATTCATTTATAATTATGCGTTGTCGAAAGGAAAAACAAACAAACATGCATGTGTGTGTCTCGATATGAATGTGACATTCGTGTCCAATTTAAACTGTGTACTTTTTAAAAATCATTATTTAGCATACTGTATAATGTTTGGAAATCACCCCACGTTACACATTTACTAGTGTTATCATGGATGCTGACAGACCTTTCTTTAATATTATCGTAAAATTAAATATGACTTTATGTATTCTCATGCGCTATTCGTTTGTTTTCGTCGTCAAGATTAATATTAAGAATGTATTTAATGGCATCTGTTTCCTTATCCTCCTGTTTACTTGTTAACCTAGTAGGCCTACGCTGAATTATAACGGTGTTTGAGAATCAACTCACGTTAGCCGCTTTCCAATGTCATGAATGTAGACAGAATTCTCATTTATGTGGCCTATGATGTAAGAGAAGGAAAAGTAGAAGTAGTGATTGATTTTCTATCTACTCTGCTCTCCATTTGTATGCGTTGTCAACCATTTGGTTTGTGTGTTTGGATACGAATGTTTGCAATTTGGTATGTTTGCTTCGTTCCATCCGTGTACAATTTCATTTAGCGTGCTATTTATTCATGTTTGGAAATCAGCTCACGATAGCCACTTTGCTACTTCATGAATGTAGACAGACATTTCTTTAATTATATTGTGGTGAGCTTATTTTTTATTTTCAATATACTGTGACATTCGTTTGTTTTGTATTAAATTACAAATGTGCCCTACAAGCATGCGGTTTGCATTTATAAATGACGTTTTCAAATCAGATCACGTTAGCTACTTGTAATGTCATGAACGTAGGCAGTAATTCCTTGACCAGCCATCCTACATGAAATGTCTCTTGGACATAATTGTTCCCCCTTGTGTTGAGGAAATTTGATAGTGTCTTTAATTCGTAACATAGCTCAACATCAATATCGATATAATGTTTTCTTCGGCGAGAATGCAGCTGGCCATTCCAAGCTTACATAATATTATATTTTCTTTTTTTCGTAAAAAAAAAAGAAGAAATATATTGTTGCAAGTAGGCTCCATCAGGACTTTTTGTAGACATCGTTTTTCCTTCTCTTCACCAATTCAAATCAATTTCAACGGATGGATGTTTCCTCTTTTACATACAAAGTGCTTTTTAATTAAAGAAATGAGGATAGTGCCTGTCTACAATAATATAAATGATGATTAAAGGGATAGTTCAGTTTGGGTTTAGAAGGCACTTCGAGAAATGTTTCGTTGTGAGATATTGACATAATAAGTGTAACATTATTTTGAAAGAGCATACAACAGAATCATCTTTGTGTGAACAAATTGGTTCAGAAACAGCTGAAATATGAATAAACATATCCGATTGGAATAAATGTTGGAGAACAACTGTTAAACAATACTTTTTAGGAAATATTTTAACCATACATCACATTACTTTTTTTGATAAACAAATTTGGCTTGTCTGGAGGGCGCCCTCTTGTGTTAACGGCTGTCTTTTAAATGAAAACAGCCATGTAATTTAACCGTTTTTATATGTTTCAATACCATTCAAGCATCATTTAATTATAACGGTTAGTATTTTGATGATAACTTATCATGTATTGTTTACTAAAATTCTGTTTGACCCAAACTATTCCTTTAATGTAAAATTGAATTTAATTGTACCTGAAACCTAAAGATCAAGTGTTTCAGATTTTTACGAAAAAATAAAGAGCTCGTTGAAAATTTGTTAATTAACTTTCTTTAAAGAATTTAAATGATATTGTTTCTTTCATCTCAAGTTAATTAATAAATGTTAATAAATGCAATTATATATTTTCATATTTTATTGTATTTATTATCGTAAATAATAAATCTTGTGAGTCGTCTGTAATGGTAATTTTGATTTAGACTATTTATTATTCTTATAGGGACCGTTGGAAATCCAGCCATTGTCGATGTAACGGTTCCCCAATGAAATATGAATGAAAACCACAATGAAGTCAATAAAAACAGCATAAAATAGACTTTAATATCTAATTGCCACGAGCTTTATTCGAGGCCATATTGTTTCTGTTCTACACGCAATATAGTCGAGATATCAATAGCTGCATAATACATACAAATATAACGCCCTGCATTAATGACATCCGTTAGTGCACCATTCCATAGATTATTTTGAATAGCCATTAGTATTACTCAATAGAAATAGTAACCAACCGGGAAATTCCAGACAGTCACAATCGCCACTAATTGTGTTCTAATCTTTTGTTTACGAATTTTCTATTTTGCTCTCCGGTGTTTTTAACATCAAAATGTAAGACATTATATAATGATGTACTCCAGATTTAAGCACATTAAGGTATGTTAAGCATAATAAGAAAATACAGCTTCTTCGAAAAAATTTAACAACACCCCTAATATACTACCATGAACATGATAAATAGCAGTTCAATAACACCTTTATGATAGCCTTCCCCTCGCATTGGTCGCATTTACTCCAGGCAAAAGCAATTTATGCATAATACGAACATTTATTTTCTTCGACAGCATTAATGTACAGCACTAATGTACTATAATACGTGATATTTCACCCTTTATGGCCCGGTCAGATATCACCGGATAGCGGAAACGAATGCCCAACGAATAGAAAATTTGGGAAATTAAATTATCCGGTGATGTAAGTCGTCTCCATTGCTTTATGTACAAAACATAGAACAACGTACATCACCGGACAAGGAACGGACAAGAAACGCATACGAACGGAGACGAACGGATGGAAAATTTAGCTCTCCGTTTGACGTCCGTTTGCGCAATCCGTTGATATGTGACCGGGCTATAATGATAGCAACAACCTTCCTCGCTCCCTGGTCGCATTAACTAAAGATAAACAACTTAAGGGATCTAGTAACATTGTCCAAATCCTCACAACTTACTTAGAACTCTAGTGGTTCTCTCATACATTGTTGTATTCGTTGTATACAAGTTTCGGTTTTTCAAATTTCACTTTCGTTGAAAAGATATTTACGATTGAAGAGTTTGGATTTGTAATTATCCACTGGAAAGTTAGAGCTGTGTACATAATTAGTACAATGAATTATCGAACATCACTATGCACTTTTCTCATTACTTGGCCGTATAATATCAATTTTATATGAAACATTTATCAATGGACATTATCAGATCACAACAATACATATTTTATCAACCATTCATCACCTTTTGCACGTATCAACAAATTACTAGATCCCTTAACATAAAAATAACCAGAAAACATATTTTCTTCCGTAAGATTAATCTGTACATCTGATTCACCACATCTATTATACCATAGACTATGATTATACCATGCGCGGCGGTGCAATGACACCTTTGTGATGGCAACCTTTCCCGTGCCCCATTATTAGCATAGTATGTTAACGTGAATCATTCGACATCATAGGTGTTTTAAGCACCTCCAAAATGCACATATAGGTTAAGTTCCGATTGAATGGAATCACGATGACTCATGACTTGTCTGTCATCCTTCGTCATTATCGTTTACCTCCTCCCTCCTCCACTTCAATCAATCTCTTGGTTTCTTCTTTCTTCTCTCCTCACCGCTCTCCTCCTTCCAGTTCTTCCCCAGTAAGACCCCTGTACGTGTACTCACTCATCTAATTCTCTCAGCTCGCTTCTTTCTTTGGAACTCACCCTCTTGATTCACCCCGTTCCTCTCTTCCCCTCCCCTATCCGCCCCTCTTTATCATTAATCATTCATACCTAGCCCTTGTCCTCTTAATGTTTAATCTCTTCACCCACCACATTCCCTTCTTCCCCTCCCGACTCCTCTCATTGCTCTTTCTGTCATTAGTCATTCTTCTCCAGCCTTTGTCCTCGTAATGTTTAACCTATTCAACCACCCCTATATTCCCCTCTTCTCCTCTTCTCCTCCACTCGCACTCTTTGCTTACTCTATCACTGGCGTACCCAGGGGTGGGGGGGGGTCCGTAGAAATTGTTCGAAGCCTATACAATGTTCAAGCCCGAGACCAATATTTATCGCAATTTTCGAGGCCAAGACCAGGTTCCTTCCAATTTTTTGAGCCCAATACCAGGGTCATTCAACATTTTCGAGAAAGAGACCATTGACCAATGATGGTCGAGACCACTAAAATGTTCCTTCTCCTTTCAATATTTCCTCTAAAATGTTTATGTTTTTGTCTTTTGTTATATAATGTATATATATCTTCATCACTCTATCCAATGTCGAATCCTGTATTCTGTACAACGAAATAGACACGGTGATGGATGCGTGTTGGCCATCTATTCCGTGCACGTGTTCATATAGTAGCCTTAGTGCAGATAATACGATGATGACAAGTAAAACATACTGATGTCAACACGTGGCTTTTATTCACATAGCAACTGCAGATAAATTAATAAATAACAAAAGTAATTCGTCAGATTTAAGAAAAATTAACATCATAAAATATACATATTTATGGCTAATAAAATCATGTCAAAAAATACATTACAATCTTAGTTGCATGCAAAATATTTAACAGTTGTATACGCATTGTGCGAAATTTATGATATTGATTATGATATTAGTGACGAAAATGTGGTTGATACACTGGCAAGTATTAATGTTTCCAACTATGACATGAAATTAAACCACATCTTTATTTGGGTCGTCGCACAAAAAAAAAAATTTCTTCTAATATTCAACTGTATTTCAAGAAATTATCAAATCCAGATGGTAGTGTATATTTAATGCAAAACCTCTCCGTTTCTTCGTTGTATCTTCAAAATAATTATACAATATCATAAATAGCGATACAGACTAATGTATGATATAATGTGATGCATAATGTTACGGCTTTGGCAGTTCATTCGAATTCGATGGCACTTATTCATAATCCCCCAGGGGGTCCAGGCGCCAGTTATATAGGATATATCTTGCGCATCTTCGGGGAGAATAAAACATGTTCGTCGTGTTGCACTGAAGCATCGCTGCAGCGATAGTATGCATCCCATATCCACGAGTAAACCGTCATAATCCCCGTCTCTGCCACCATTCATTTTTTGTTTTGGAGTTTTGAAAAGGACCATATTCGGGCAAAAAACATACTATGTGCGGGCAAACTCATTGTTTTTTGTTTTGCTTTTCGGTCAAACCATCTAATATTTGGGCAAAGTCGTGTTATTTTCGGTCTAAGCCATCAAAAATCACTTTCGGGCATCGAGGAAGACTTGGTTCAAGTATTTTATGTACATTCTTTTGATGCGTATTTATACAGCGTGATAATAATATGAAACAGCCGACCATGAATAACCCCCTCTCTAGAGCACACACACAACAAAGTAAGAAAAGAGGAGATTTATTTTTTTTCAAAGAGAATTTTGATAAATATGCTCGATTTTATTCCAATATTCATGCGGATGTTTCATTTGAGTTGAAAAATTAAGGTTCATATGAAGAAAAAAAAAGAGAATTTTGATAAATATGCTCGATTTTATTCCAATAGTCATGCGGATGTTTCATTTGAGTTGAAACATTAAGGTTCATATGAAGAAGAAAAAAACAACAACGCGATTTGCGGTTATTTTCCGAGGTATAGTGTTAATGATTGATTTTCTTCAATTTCCTTGGGCGGCCCCTACTGTCTACCGCTGATTGCTCTCCTATAACGCAATAAAAACAAATATTGTAAGGACTGGCAATTTAAGTAATGGCGGACGTCTCCACATCCCACCTGCGGATACCTAAACACAGCGGGCTTCTGCTTCAATAACTGCACTCACAGCCTCACACCAGCGGAGAAACTTCAAGAGAATGGGAGGGCAAGGGGGGAGCAGGTGGCTGGGCATCTCCCGTGATCCCCTCTGTGTGCTCATCAAAATATACACAACACTCTGGAATCCTTATCTTATCATGAATGTTGCATATATCACATGCATGATGCAGTGCAGTTGCGCCGGAGATGATGGGTGGGGGTGGGGGCACACGTGTCGTCCACCCCTCCCCCCCCCCCCCCCCCCCATAATTTGTTATTATCAAAATATTATCAAGCATAAGGGGACATCCTTTATAAAAAATAAAAAAAATAATAATAAGAAAGAAAGAAAGGAAATCATAAGGTGTGTCCCCCAAGCAGTCAGACCACGCTTTACCCCAGTGACATGCCGGTGAAGATTATTAGCCCCATCTTCCTCTCCGTGCCCGCATCCCATTATACCGATGCCCCATCCGTGTTGCCACTGCTACGTCTCTTCCTGATGCTCAAAATAATATATAGATTGAGCTCCGGCAAGCATCATTACTGCCGGTCCTTTCGCCCAGTTACTTTTTTAAAAATATTCTCGTAGCTTCTTCCTGTTTTTCCCTCAGTTTTGTCCGCGTGTATTTTATGCTCCTTCCGGTATGTTTTCATTATTCCGTCGATATCAGACGAGGGTGAACCTATCCAAGGACAGGGGTGCGTTGGGGGCATCGGAGTTTTGGTGTTTGTTTCGGGCATTATATTATATGGGTGCATAGCTCTCGTGAATTTTACAATATAGCATGTTTGAGTGTGTTAAGACTTTTGTATCAATATTTACATATTGCCTAGTGTTTTTTTAATAATAAATTGCAGGTGGTCACTAGAGTTTCACTATATACTGTAATAGTATTTGTTTTTCGAATGATGTCCATATAATATACGAGCGTATGCGCACGTGTGAAGTGATATAATGTCATCAATTATTGATTGAAATCTTCGCCTCAGTTGCTTGGTTACGGTGATATTTGCTGACTAAAATAGCATCTCCGATCCTCGCAAAATAAAACAAAATAATGCTCTCTGTCTTATGGACCATCATTCATCGACCATTTACGTCACGCAAAGCAACATTTTCCAAGCTGGAATGCATTTCCAGATTTTGAAAGCAAATATTAGTTATGTAAATGTATACAAACCATAATCCTCGACATCTTCCACACCAATCATTAAAGAGATTTATAGTAACATTGTACAAATCCACAAAGCTTACTTAAAAATACCTCGTTGTATTTATGTTACCAATACGAGCATGGAACATGTATCGGTTTTCTTAATTTCTATTTCATTACAAATATATTTGTGATAGTAGTGTAGACTTGACATTCTCCACTGGGAAATTTAAGAGTCAGTGCAATAAGTTAGCAAATATCAAGCTGCATTTTCACTCATTACTTGGTCATTCGTATATCATGGAACATACCAGATTACAGAATACATTTTATCAACCATGCATCAGTTTCTGCACATGTCAACCAAGTTACTAGATCCCTTAATTGTATACGATATGGCATACACATTATCGCTAAACATCAATAGGCCTGCTACCAAAAAAAAAAGTGTTACGTTAATCAAAAAACAAATATGAAATCTGTGAAATACTAAATATTATTATATCAAAAATTAACTTTTGATTTTTTAGATTTTTAAAAATTATTATAAACATTTTCAGAATAACCTGCAGATAAAATCATGTTTTAAAAATGTATATGCTATATAGGCGGCAATCCCAACAAATAAACAAAATATGAAGATTGAAAATATCGTTGCCACTTATTTTCAGTAAGATATTTCATCTGTATTGTTGCATTCAAAGAAGAAGTACTGAGTACCTGCTTGGGGTGTAACCTCGAGTCATTATGTAGCAGCACTGGCTGGTATACTCCTTGGGGAGTTGAGATAGTATATCATACACTGTCATTGTACACGGGAGTTTCGACTGGACACCAAAATAATGTTAGACGCGTGCGTTTAGTGAACATACTTATGTGTCCCCCTTTAGGATCATTTTGAAGAACACACACTAAACAAAATGATTGAGAATTGAAAGCAAATGAAGTGGCCATCACAAAAAAAGGGAAGGGGCCCTCGCTAAAAAATGTATACAGCTTGAATGCACTCGCCGAGATAATGAGACAGAATTGAAGAATTTATAATTAATTGACCGACCCGTACGTGTCATTTTCCTACGTACTGAGCTAAAACACCGATGTTTTAAATCGAAATAACTAGTATAAATCGAATTTTCTATAGAAATAAAAGTGTTCATTTAACGACTAACATTCCGAAGTTCATATTATCATTTATTTCGTATCAACCTGTTACAGATAAAAGGGTGAATTTTAAGGTTGAAAAGAGGAAACGAAAAGCAAAAATGTTCAACACATTTATATCGTAAAATAACTCATTATAAATGCTTGCGTCTCGGTAAATTTTACATCATTGGAAAGGGTAAAGTCTCGTTTTTGATGAGAAATGATTCGCAAACCTTTTAGAATAGTCAGGAGCTAGCAAAATATCACACGGGATCAAAAAATAAATGAGATTTCCGAAATTCCAGCTCTGTGATTGGCTCATTCAACTACTGACCACTGTTGCTGAGGTAACGGGCCCATAGCAACAGTCATTCGCACCTGACATTGCCCGCTTTGTCACCATGCAGTCTTGGTTGAATAGCCCACAAGTCGCGCGTGATGTTGAATAAGCCAATCACAGAGCTGGAATTTGTAAATTCACAGTCATTTTTTAACATCTTGTGATATTTTGCTAGCTCCTGACTATTCTAAAAAAATGAATGAATATATGAATGGTGTAGTATCTGAGCCAATACTTTTCTCTTTCCAATGGTGTAAAAATTACCGAGACGCAAGCACATTTGATACATTATTTTATAAGGTAAACATGAATCATTCAATTCTTGTTTTATTATCATATTTTAACCTTAAAGGGGTAGTTTAGTTTTGGTAGAGAGGGCGCTGCACATCACAATTTTGTTGTGAGGTAATGAAAAACTGAGTGTCGAATTTGAGAGAACATGCAATTTTAATGGCAGAATAAACTTTATTTGGTCAAAATCGACCCAGAAATGGCTGAAATATCAATAAATATATCTGATCTTATAATTATTTGGGGCCCAAATAATTAGATGATTTTTTCAAAAAATTTAAAAAATGCTTGCACTTTTTCAAAAATTTTCAAAAGTGTTTTTTAAATAGTTGTTGATGATCACTATATTTAATCATTATTTCAATAAAACATCACATGCATAATTTTGTATGGAAAATGGTTGAAACCAATGCCTTTTTAGAAAGCGCCCTCTTGTGTTTTAATGGCTCTTTTTGAATGATAACGGGCTTTTTACTTAGTCGTTTGTAATTTTGTATACCTTTCGAGCATGGTGGAGTTTATAACTATTAGTTTATAATGTTACTGTCCAGGTTTGGTTACTAAAGTTCAGCCTTACCAAAACTGTACTACCCCTTTAAAATTCACCCTTTTATCTACGTCAGATTGAAGCGAAACAAATAATAACATAAACGTTGAATATAAGGCATTGTATCGACGCCTTTCTTTTCATGAAACACTTAATTTCTCTTAGTTTATGCGATTTGAAATATCGTTGTTTCTGCTCACTACTTTTTCATAGAAATCCAAGTCATGCATATTTTGTTTATAAATGGGAAGCCTTGTTAGTCCGAAAATAAAATCGGGTTCGTTATTCCGAAGGTTCGTTATTCCGAAGGTCCGTTATTCCGAGGGTTCGTTATTCCGAAGGTTCGCTATTCCTAAAATTAAATCGGGTTCGTTAATCCGAAAATGAATTTGGGTTTGTTATAATGCTATAATTTCATATAAAGAGATAAAATAAACTTAAATGTTTGATTGGTCTGGCCAAGGGAGGGAAAGGGGGAGGTATGCTTAATGCAGGCTGTAAATTAAATAAACAAAACACATATTATAGTATTATAACAAACCCGATTTAATTTTCGGATTAACGAACCTTTTTTTATTTTCGGACTAATGAACCTTCAGAATAACGAACCTTCGGAGTAACGAACCTTCGGAATAACGAACCCGATTTTTTTTCTCGGATAAACGAACCTTCGGAATAACGAACCCCATTTCGTTTTAGGAATAGCGAACCTTCGGAATAACGAACCCTCGGAATAACGAACCTTCGGAATAACTGAACCTTCGGAATAACGGACTGTAACCACCACACCAATCGTGTATACCAATATATAAACGTTTCAGTTTACATCGTGCAATACACATGTGCAATAAATATAGATCAGGGCCTATGTTCATAAAAGCCCGCTAGCTTAATTCCTTGCTAAGTTTATTTTGGATGAACGTGACTAAGAATTAAACACAAGATATTTTAGTAGCTAACTAGGGTTAACTTAGTGGGTACCTAGGGCTTACCCATCTAACCCTAGTTGGTGAGTATATATATAGGAAAACTGCTTGGTTCTTAATAAACTGCACAATTTATCAATTAACTATAAAGCTAGCGGGGTTTTATGAACATGGGGCCAGGATAGTTGCAAACTTGCGATACGACTAGTTATATCATATTTTGGCGGGAGAATGCCCTCCAGGAAATCCAACATGTCACTTGTCTCAACCTAGACATGACAATGGCAACAAACTCATACATATTTGTATACGATTTTATTCACACATAATATGCACGAAAGCACGCATACACACACGCACAAACAACACACACACACGCACACACACACACACACACATGCGCGCGAATGCAGAACCATGCAATGAATACCCTGGATCGAACGTGAGGCGAGACATTCTGCCTGATTTATAACATCTGTATTTACATACAAATTATCTAAAACATAGCGAAATAGTATCACGGAGCTTTGCACATAGACAAAAGACACATTATGTTCAAGGCGAAAATTAGATACCAAAGCGTAAAGTGAAACAACGAATACAAGAGATAATAATATACCAGTATATACAGATGCACGTAAAACTCGCAAAATTCATCCACAGTTATTTTCTTTAGTCTATCTTGAGTTTGCCACCTCCTGGAATGTTGTGATATGAGAATTAGAATTGCAACTGATTGAAAACGCATTATAATATTTCAGAAAGGATCACCTTATTCGCTGGAATCTGCTTCTCGTTGAATGTGTGGAATGTATAAGCGCGCACAGTGAAAATTCCACGAAGTGACACATAGCTATGCGTCGCGCATAGCATGTGTCACTTCGTGGAATTTATTGTTGGGATTTTCGGGATTCGTGTAAAGCGGACTATCTGAATAATTTCACTAATTAAGCAAAATTACATTCTGAAATGTTGGCAAATGAAAGACCATGGTTTATAGATATAAAAAATGAATAAAACTCAAAATCGACTTTGGACGCGATTTTGGTGCGATGCGTCACTTCGTGGAATGCACGATGATTGAAGTAGGATTGAAGTGATTTATAATGATCTACTGTGTAGTTATAATGTTTACAAAGTCAGTGCAATAAGAAAGGAAATATCACTTTGCACTTTCACTCATTACTCGGTCATATGACATTTATTACCATGGAATTTTCACACATCATTCAGTGGACGTATCAGATTACAGAAATATTCATTTTTTATCAACCCTTCGTCAGTTTTTGCACAAATAAATAAAAGGTTACTAGATCCCTTTAAAGGGACGCAATTGCATGAATAAAATAAAAAATAGATGATAGCTGCCGAAAGATGGTATAAAGTGTTAGCGCTTGTATATCAAAAACATATCATTGTTGTTAACCAAATTACCATATTAATTTGTAGCATTTATAGTGCACCGTCTCTATACATGGTTGCATGTTTCTCGAAGCAAATTTTCCCTTAATCATTATTTTGTTACAGTTCAAACCAGCACATTATTTTGCGCACCATCTCAACTCCCTCGCGGAACATACTATACGCGAGCTTTTGTAGCAGAACACTACAGGCTAACTTTATCACCCTACCAAGTACCCATATCATGGCCTTCATCTTTCGTTATAAGTTAAAGCCAAATGACAGTAGTTGGACAATTATAGAAATCCATTCTGTTGGCCTAACATATTGATCAACATGGTTGAAATAGTATAAAAGAGGGGTTTGCGTGTGCTTTGCATATAATGTGCGGACGAACATTTCAAAATACAACCGTCGGGGATATAGATCAGTGCATTGATAGTTTTTCAATTTTGCAAATATATAAATTAGTAGGCGGTTTCCTGGCCAAATTGGTATAATCCCATATTAGTAAAAAATATATATTCTTTCACACGGTTGGTAATAAGAGCGTACATTTCATTTGTTTGTGATGGGTGGTGTTTCCCATTACTGACATTTAGCTTTAATAGTAACTTCGACATCATCTTGGGATAAAGCTATGAATTACTTAGTCTGACTACTTAAAGGGATAGTTGAGTTCTGGTAAAGAGAGTACAGTTTTGGTCAAACTTAATTTAAGTAACCAAAACCTGCACCATTACATTACAAACTAATAGTTATAACTCCACCATGCTTGAAAGGAATACAAAATTACAAATGACTAAGTAAAAAGCCTGTCATCATTCAAAAAGAGCCGTTCAAACTCAAGAGGGTGCTCTCTAAACACTCATCGGTTTCAACCATTTTAAATAAAATATTGTGCATGTGATATTTTGTTGAAATAGTGATTAGATAGAGAGATAATCAACAACTATTTAAAAACCTCTTTTGTACATTTTGGAAAGGAGGAAGCATTTTCAAAGTTTTTTTTAACGGCTGGTTCAAAATTTGCGAATAATTGTGGGGCCCCACAATTGTTACAAATGGTTATGTTAATGGATATTTCAGGCATTTCTGAACCGATTTTGATCAAATAGAGTTTATTCTGTCATTAAAATTGTATGCTCTTTCAAATTTGACACTCACATTTTCATTATCTCACAAAAAAATTATTTTGTGTAGCGCCCTCTATACCAAAACTCAACTATCCCTTTAAAGGAGAATATTAATTAGTTGTGTATTACTATCATTCGTAGATATGAACATGTTGTCTCTAAGGTCTAAGGTGAATTACGTCATAGCCACCCACTCGAGGCCCATCTGGGCCCTGTTTCATGAAACATTACAATCGTATTGTAAGTGACCAATTATTGTAACAACCATAACAATAGCTTTAATACTCTGCTGATTGGCTGTTGTCATGGTTATTTACAATTGTAAATAATATTATGTAGTTACAATAATTGGTCATTTAAACAATTGGAAAATATAAACACACGGCCTATATTTTCTCTCGCCATGCTTTCCTGCCGTGCACATCCTCCTCCAGCGTTCTTAAATCCATTTCCATAATGTCCTTTACCCTATCGAGTCATCTCTGTCTGGGTCTTCCTCTATTTATACTGCCTTGAACCATTCCTGTCATCATAGTTTCCCCATTCCACTGTCTAAGCCCATGATGTGTCCGAAGTACGAAACTTTCAGTTGATTCACATGCGCAAAGGGTGATTTTGGTCTTTGGATATTTTGGAGAACTTCTCGGAGTATTTTTTCCAATCCGTGGGATGCGAGGAGACCTTCAACACTACATCCCTAAGTCCTCAATCTTTTTCCTTTATAATTCAGGTGTCTCATGGGCATAAGAAAATAGTTGTGAATAACTTTTTTTTCTTCAAATTAAATATTTACCATGTTGATCACGCTTAGTGACGTCAATTATTATTAGCATACCTGGCTGGACAGGGACGAATCTTAAGGAAGAAGTGTCATATTGTATACTTGTGGATAAATAAAATTTAAAAATCGTGTTTGTACCAAAGCATCTCCTTTTCCGAGTGTATTATCATTATTAATGATGATTTCTATTTTCAGTAGCAGGGGAAAATAGAATATTGTTCGGAGGCTACTTTTTTGGGTGCGGTTCGTTATTCCGAAGGTTCGTTATTCCGAAGGTTCGTTATTCCGAACACGCAAATTTCCTATACCTGAGTGTTCGTTAATCCGAAAATGAAATAGGGTTCGTTAATCCGAACATTTGTTGCATTATTCCGAAGGTTCGTTATTCCGAAGGTTCGTTATTCCGAAGGTTCGTTATTCCGAAGGTTCGCTATTCCTAAAATGAAATCGGGTTCGTTATTCCGAAGGTTCGTTATTCCGAAGGTCCGTTATTCCGAGGGTTCGTTATTCCGAAGGTTCGCTATTCCTAAAATGAAATCGGGTTCGTTAATCCGAAAATGAATTTAGGTTTGTTATAATGCTTTAATTTCATATAAAGAGATAAAATAAACTTAAATGTTTGATTGGTCTGGCCAAGGGAGGGAAAGGGGGAGGGGTATGCTTAATGCAGGCTGTACATTAAATAAACAAAACACAAACTATAGTATTATAACAAGCCCGATTTAATTTTCGGAATAACGAACCCGATTTTATTTTCGGATCAACGAACCTTCGGAATAACGAACCTTCGGAATAACGAACCTTCGGAATAACGAACCCGATTTTATTTTCGGATCAACGAACCTTCGGAATAACGAACCTTCGGAAAAACGAACCTTCGGAATAACGAACCTTCGGAATAACGAACCTTCGGAATAACGAACCTTCGGAATAACTGAACCTTCGGAATAACGAACCTTCGGAATAACGGACTGTAACCACTTTTTTAGGCTCATCTGTATAAAAAAAAATAGCGTTCTTATGATTTCATTAATTCCTCTGCTTTGTTTTGCTTCTTTTTTTTTGGGGGGGGGGGGGGGGGGAGGGGGGGGGGTTTCAAATTCTATGGAAATTCGTGAGGCTCTTTTATGATTAGAGTGGGGGCTCTTTTTCCATTTTGTGGGCTTAAGGGCTTAAGTCACCCTGAGCCTCCATGTATTTTTTCACTTTTCTGTACCTAATTTCTCATTTGATCAATTTCAAATAGACTTTGTTTCCAATAACAATGCATGTTTTCATATCTTTACACAGGGACCGCAGGAGGATCGTGTCCAAGAACAAGTTTATCCGCGACCAGAAGTTACTATCGGCAGCGGACTGTGAGGCGGGTGTCCCCGTTGCGGAGCAAGCCCTCAACGCAGAGCCTGCACAACAGAACCTGCTACAAGCGCCCGAGGCCGGCCAGCTGGGTCTCCGTGTTGGCAGTGCACCCAACATCTCCGAGTCAAGACGAGGATCGGCATTTAAGCCCCCACCCACACCGGTAGAGAAGCGGTGGACGAGGCAGGGGCTCCAATACCGACACGAAGGCGGTGTGGTGCACATACACAAAACGGAGAGCACAGGTGGCGAAACAAACTCAGAGTGCGCCAGTAGAAAGAACTCCAAACAGATGGAGGCCGGGGAGTTAGAGGGGGACGTTTTTATGACGGTGCCGACGTCGCACCGACAACGATCGGCGTCAGCTGACGTCACGCACGGTACACCCTCAACAACAACAGCAACATCGATCACCGTCTCGCAGCCGCAGCAGAAACCCGTGTACTTAAGTACGGACGTTTCGGGGACGCAACCTCAGAGTACCACTGAAGCTCCTAAAGCGGCATCAGGTTCCAAAGATCCATCCTGGGTCTAGACATGCTAGGTCTTTGAGCGATTTACAGGAAAAACCTTTCGTTTTTACGATCGCGGTCCAAATAGACCACGTATACATATTATCTCTGACGCCGTGCGCCCATCTTGTGGCGTACCCGATTCAAAGAAATCATAAAAAGATGGCAGATTTGACGGTCCAGAGAGCCGCATCAAGACATGTTCGCTGATGATACTATACGGTATACCCGAACCGGTCAAGGCTGTATGCGTGGTCGAGGATGATAATCTTGTATCAATCGGTGTTTCATATGGACTCTCGCATAACGGATGAGACCAACCCTGGCGTTGAAGCTTCTTCTACACTCAGGAGTCAAGAAGACGGGGTAGCCCCAGATGATAGATTATATAATGTCATAAGGGTCTTGGTTGATGTTGCCTCTGATTAACATACACGATCATGATTGTCTTGTGACTAGACGTAGCTGAAACCTGTAGACTCCTACTAGCATCATGCATCAGTTACAGTCCTGTAGGATTGCTATGGACTTGTACAATCCTGGATGATGGACATTGAAGGCATACATTTCGTATATTCTAGGAAGTAGGAACTAGGAATGATGACTATTTTGAGGTCGGTTTTCCATTGTGTGTGGAATGAATGTAATTACATAACACGCCATATAAGGTAATTGCTATGGGCTTGTACAGTCCTGGATGATACACCTCAAAGGCATACATTTCGTATGTACAGTATTAGGAACTGAAGACGTAGATTGACTGAGTGGATACAATAGAGTAGGTAGAGTTATGGAGAAATTGCTTATAATATTGTACACTTCTTCTTGGATGGCGACGTGCTTGGATGGCGACATGCACGAATGGCTAGCCAGCATGTAGGCTGGGTTCTATAAATAGAAACGACGATTAAACTGTTGTTCTTGCCTTTTTCATTCCTGACTGCAATCAAATGCAAAGAGTTGTACATTCAGTAGAAAAGGTCGAAAATATTAGACTACTATAGTATAAATTATATTGTAAGTTTGTATACGTATTAACACTTAGTAGTATATAACTAGTGTGATGTATGGTGGAAATATTCGCAATAGGTACCGAACGAGTTATCACTGGTAATGAATTAGAGCTGGATGCATTTATTTTCGCATGATAATGTTCAGAATTTCAAGTAATATACCACAATGACAGTGCTACTATAACTCGTTTCTAATCAGTACGTTGTGTATAAAAACAACTAACTCCATGTGTGTATCGTAGAGTAGTGTGAACGTAACCCAGTATAACCGAGGTATAAACAGGTTGATAACGTTGTGAATCAGACCTTCCAGAGGTAACATTATAATTATAGGCGCTAAGAGCACCTGTATTAAACGGGAGGGGGGGGGGGGGGGGGGGACGCTTTGTATTATAGAAGATCGTTACCAAGGGATCCCGCTCAAGGGGAGGAGGTTATTAGGATATACGTGATTAAAAAGTTACAATTAATTGAAGTCAGATCATGTGACTAACTGCGCAAATCTGATTTGTTCAAATGTGCATATTATTTTCTGATCTGCAATTAATTGCAACATTAAAATCAATTGCAACTCTTTGTACAACACCCCCCAACATGCATGCGCAAGGATTTTCATCTCCGGCACGTGGTAAAAAAGTACATGCATGTATAACAGTTATTACATTGCCGTCTCCAAATGGTAGTACTTATTTTGTACTATTTTTGTTGGTAAAAATGAATTCCCCATCAAAGAAGAAAAAAAGATAACGTGGAAAATGTGTGTTTGACGCTTGGGAAAAGTCTGTGAAGAGGAATGCAAGCACGGAATCGGACCCATTAGTGAATCAGAGCGTATAGTCTGTCTCTGATGAATCGAGTCTGCATTCGCAAGTTCAGTCCCACAAGTCGGCTGCTCTAGTAGATGACGTTCGCCTTTTTAATGTTGCATCTTCTCATATTCCATCATTCCGTGTTGCCATAGGCGTACGAGGCGGGGGCGCCAGGGGGCTGCAGCCCCTCCCCCCATCATTCTGTGTTGCCATAGGCGTACGAGGCGGGGGCGCCAGGGGGCTGCAGCCCCTCCCCCTATCATTCTGTGTTGCCATAGGCGTACGAGGCGGGGGCGCCAGGGGGCTGCAGCCCCTCCCCCGTAGAGTTTTAAAAACCTTTTGAGAACCTTTTTTCTATTAATATGGTATTCGGGCAAAAGAGCCCAACCCCCTTCCATTAATCTGCCTGTACGCCCATGTGTGTTGTATATCAAGAAAAAGGTTAGTTGCACTCGAGGGAAGGCGGAGAAGGGGCGTCAGATGCCCTTTCGTGATAGTATCCCAGACGTTATGTGAAATGAGATTGAAGACAGTCATCATGGTTCATTTCATTCGGTAGCATGTCATATGTGGTGTGGTTTCTTCATTAAGTGGTATTTTTCAAAACGCGGCGGGGATGTGTGATGTGGGGGCGGGATTAGTTTTGGAGGGGGAGGGGGGAGGCAGCTGTTCCTAGCCCTTTTTTTGCAACATCGGAGTTCACGTGAAATCATATTCAAATGCCATTTTATGTAGCATGCAGTACGAGTATCATAATTTTACCGTGAGGAAGTAATCACGACTGTCAGGATATCAGAAGATCAAATATTACATTTAAGCTCTGATTAAATTGGAGTTGACAAGACAAAGTCGTCTCATCAATGCATGTAAAAGTCTTGACTAGACAAGATTCGTCAATACGTATATGGGGCAAATATAATAAGTAGAGAATTTCTAAAAGTTCAAATATTGATAGTAATGTTAGTAAGATAGGAAAAGATGCAAAATAATTTATGTAAAATGGAAGTGCGGCGGTTGCTGCACAACAAAAAACACTTTGTTTTCAATAGTATTTTCTTCGAATCTCTACAAAGTGCTCATGATATGAAGTAAGAAAATAACACGGTATATATGTGAATTTAAAGTCCTTGTTATTCCATGATTATATGAATACGAATACAAGATCAGATTGATAACGTATAATTTATTAGTTTACGTATCGAATGTACTTTAAGATGTATAATTATTTTGCCTCATTGTTGTTAAACATTGACAAGTTTAAACGTTAACTAATATTCCGTTAATCCGCAGTCGCCATGCAGGATTATATTCTCGTATATTTTTTTTACAAAGCCCTACAACTCTAACAGGTTATAAATCTTGAAAACCGAAAAACCCCTGCATAATATAACGGGTATCAAATTGTTTTAATTCATCATAGTTGCAACAAATAATTGAATCCATTTGATGTATATCTTCCATTCCATCCATTTCCCAGTTTATATCAAAGTTTTACATTACTGCCATCAAAGTAATTATGGAATCGCATTCATCCGCCATATATCCTTTATTTGCAAATAATGGTGAGCTCGAATCACATGTAATCAGTCTACCGTGCCGAGGCAATTAGGCTTTAGCGTGGGCTGGCAATAGTCGGGAAGGTCGAATGTAATCAGTTAAATAGTGTGATCTGTTTCGAATTCCCGGGGAGAATTAATCCACCCATTTCTGTCGCTTCGTGCCAATGTGTATAATTTTGCCGACGATAATGCAAACCAGTTAGCTGTGGCTGGTCGTAGATGTGGAAAAGTCATTTTATGTTGCTCCACTGTAAAAAATATAAAATTAGGGAAAATGTCATCATGAAGAACAGCAATTAACGAATATTGATAGCATGTTGCGACCCGTGCATATTATATACTATTGAACTGTCATCTACAGTTCAATATTATTATGTAGATAAGAAAGTGTACATTAAATGAAGAAAGCGTCCTGGGCCCGCGTTGCAGAAAGAGTTGCAATCGGTTGCAGAGTTGCGATTGCAATTTCAGATCATGTGACTAATTATAACTCTAATGCTAATTCAAGCACAAACGCTAGACCTATGACCTTATTATCATATTCTCCCATATAACTTAACATTATTATGCTAGATCCATTGCCGGCCCATTGCACATGACATCCGCAAATTTCGTTTAAAATGTTGGTTATATTATAAACAGCAATATATTATTATTCTATATAGCACTGCCACTACAATATCAAATGTTGTAACCTCAGCAATTGATGGACATAGTTTTACTAAATCCATACTCTGGAAATTGTCGCTTTGAACAACACTCTCTGAGTGCAAGCACTATTGATTCTAACGGAAATCAACGATGAATAATATTGTTGCTTTGAACAACACCCTTTGAGTGTATACACTATTGATTCTAACGGAAATCAACGATGAAGAAGTGATTTAAATTATTGTGTTGATGAATGCAGAAATACCCATCAGGCATAATCATTGAGTTCTGTAGCTATATCACACACTGCTGAAAGTATATAATTATAATTTATACTCTACAAGAATTATGAATTTTAGGCAGCATTCGATTATACACTATCAGTATCATGACTATACTCCTTAAATTTGCAAATATTATTCTGTCCTTCTTTTCTAACATTGCCTCGGGAAATGAACAAATGAACATTATTTTGTAGTAATTATTATTTTTAAATGAAATTACTAATAACAGTATCTCTGAAAGAATGAGCTAGCATTGCTGAGTACGTTTGGACTTTTAATAGTCTATCTATGGTTAGAGCAAATGGCAAACACTGTTCACAAAATGTTACATAATCCATTCATTATGCAAAAAAAACGTATAGTTAGTCGGAAATTGCTTTGTTAGCGGATGAAAATAATCATGTTGAAAGGCAAACTGATAGATTTTAAATGAATGCCTCTTTTTTAAAGGTAATATATGTTGTAAACAAATGCAAGATATCTTCATAATTCAACCTTTGTTACTCTACACGTAATAGCCACAGACACACAATCATGGTGCTCAATCTCAGTCTGTATACAACATGTCGCTCGCAAAATAGAGCTATAAATTGTAGCGGTGTAAAATGGTATTTTCGTTCTTATAATTATATAGTAATTATGTGCTCTGTTAAACCGTTAATCAGTCTGAGATTTACATTCTGATTAAATGGGACGAGTTTATTTCAATAAAATAATGTCCCCCTCTAAAATACACGACATTTTACATTGGCAGGAGGCAGGAGCCTCATACGTTGGGTGATCATTTAAATTATTAAATATTACACATTGAATGGCTCATTCGGTTCTAAAATACAAAGCTGCCCGTGTTAAATGTCAACAGAGCTCTTCCAGCCAAGGCTATGGATTTATTAACAGCTTTTGGGCGATGCAAGAAAACTGCCTCCAAATAAATCATTAATTATACAATTATATACCCCTATAGGCCCTCATATATATTTCCAATATGCGTTCATCGTCACCACCACAAATCCTATAAAATGCCATCGTTTAATAATTAGTTACAGGTAAGTTATAAGGTTTACTATTATTAATATTTTTTTTAATTTTTTTATTTTTTGGGTTGGGGGGGGGGGGGGGGGGGGGGGGGGTTATCGAATGAACGAAGCGAGCGGGCCGTGGGGGAGGTTGTGTACACAGCTTGAAATATTTGAACATTAGGATATGGAAACATGTTTCTTATAAAGCGTTATTAAAACATATGGAAAATAATATTATGGCCATTTTTGTTGTTACTTCATGACAATAACAATGTTTAAGTCATTATACAATGTTTTAATTTGATGGGGTGCACCCCAAGCCCCCCCCCCCCCCCCCCCCCCCCACACACACACACACACTCTCTCAATAACTATGTACGCCAGTAATTAGAAGAAAATGGAGGCGGTGTGATATTAGAGATATCATTTTAATTGGGGTATATCAATCAATGGATATCAATCGACATGTACATATCACAATACAAACGAAATCCATGTCGGCGGAACATTATTTACCCGCTCTGCAAATAATGTTATAAATCCTTTTCCGAATTCATTACGCGCTATACGAGCTTTCGAGCAAAATAATGAACGCGGAGTTCATAATTCTGTGTATATGCATTAGGCCTAATATTTGTCGGCGTGGAATATTAATATATTGATTTAGTAAGTTAATACTGTTTGGTGAGTAAATAGGAATTATTCCGCTCTTCGGTGAGAGAAACATAAAATGGCTTTAGTTTAGTATACAAAGCTGTAAAGCAATGTCATTTTCCATTAACGTTGCCTCCAACTCGGCATGGCAACTTGAGTTAATACAATTGCCGGTATAAGGCTATCTGATAATAATTAAGCCCCAAATAGTCTGCCATTTTGAATATAAGCGGATAATGGTTTGTTGGTAATAAAGATAAACAAATATGTATTACTCAAAAGTGTATATAAAATACTCCAATACCAATTATAATTGTAAATAATTATGATTAATTTGATTTGATCCATTTATTTCCACACTTTTTCCCACATACAAAAAAAACAATTGTACTATAGGGTATAAACAATGAATGATATCTAATTATTTATCCAATTAAATTTAATCAGTGAGTCGTGTATCCATAAACAAAAAATCAATAAATAAAATAATAAAAATTTGTATACAAACTTGGTACAATACTTTTAAATCATAATAGACATACGGTAATGAATAAAACTTAACAAAACGTGACCATGGTAACCATACAGGAAATTATATCATCTACTAGTATTGTATAAGACCCCCAACGTGCAATAAAGACAATGATGTCTGCAAATACATATCATCAATATACGTCTCCAAGGGGGTTCAGTAAGGTGCATTACGTACGCCCAGGGGCATGGCGGGGTGGCGTGTGAGATGTCAGTTGGATGATGCATTCGTGGAGAAAGATACACATATACCCACATTAACCCGATCACGCCTGACATTGTAATACATCTATGGTTATTTCCATTGATCTTTGCGCAGCACTCCTTGCTCTTGTAGCGCAATGGGTTAAGGGGGTTCAGCGAACTAGGAAAGGAAAGCAAATCTGCTTCCTTTATACGAATGTCTCGTGCTATAGGATGCAGGCAGGCATATATCATTACGGGAGGAGCCAGGGGAGGCCCTTTAATAGGTGGTTAAGGGATGGGAGGAACGATTACAAACACGGTTACGTCGATGTAGCTCAAAAACAAAAACAGAATTGTCCTTAGTTTGTTTAGACGATGTCATTATTTCCTAATGATATTACTTGCTATGTTTAATGATCGGTAAAGTAGAGTAAGTCATATTAGATGGCGTTTTTATTATAGGAACAGTAATTTTTACAATTTAAGAAAATATCTTGGTGATCATGACGAAAATGGATGGAGTTGTATTGTTATATTCATCAAAAGCGTGCGTCCTTAAATATTGATAACACTCTAATAAATGTTTCGTCAGGCAGATTATATTGTCTACTGAGTGGCCCATTACCGATTATAAGCACAAATCTTACTAATATTATGGTTCAATGATTATTTACGGTAATTTAGTAAAATACAAAGTGATCGTCATTATGCCTTTATATAGCGCCTACAAAGAATTGTGATTTACTTGTTAATTATGACTTTTGTTTTTTTATTTTTGACATAATCATCATATACGGCTTACTATCTACGAATATATGATTGACGTATCCACTTACCTTACAGTAATCGTAGGCCCAAGGACAAAGTAAAGTTATGATATGATTTAGTTAAGCAATCGTACGATAACATCGTAGATAATGGCTTCGCATGAAAGCGGTAGCGGCATAAACCTTATCTTATTATTTTACAATCTAAATTCGATTCTATGAGGGTATCTTTGAGTTAATACCGTTGCAGTGTTGCTGTTAGTTTGAAATGTCCACGGCTTGTCAATAATAATTCATACAATTATAAACACTATTATCGTGGGAGGACAGTCGTTGAGTAGTAGAGTCGATCTCTATCATGACGATAACTACTCTCACGAACATACTGATTGTATATAAGCAGTACTAGTATTATTGTGGGCAGTGTTATTCAGGGTCGAAAAGAGGGTACACGGGGCTTCACATGAAAGGCGTGGGGCCGGGGGGGGGGGGGGGGGGGGGGGGGACATACAACGATATCCATGTATAATGTATTTCTGCATAGCATAGCCTAATTATGTACAGTGCACATACACCTGCGCACAATACTGTATGGAATAGGGACATCTGACCGACCTTGGTAACCGGTAGAGAGGAACAACATCCTCCCACAGTATAGAGGAAACGGGATCATCCCACGTTTGCTTGGTGGTATAGTTATTAGGTTTTTAAAGACGCTTTCAATCATCATTATAATAATTGTTATTTACGTCTCCGATCGCCCTTTATCGTCACTATCCGATATACGCATGCTTGAATCGGGGTCGATGTGTGTGAGGAATAAGCAGGGTTTTCTATATTCTGAAAAGCATTTGATCTTTTATTTAATATTTAACTTTGCGGAAAATGCCTATATATACCACCCCAGAGCTCTGAAGCCCGCTATGTAAACCAGAACAGCTGTAGCCCTAACACTTACATCCCCCTCGAGACAGACATGCATTCCCATCGGATGAGAACCACCCGAGTCTACGTTATTTTGCTTACCCTTCGAGATCTGAAAATGGAGCAATAATTTCCTTTTTTCCTACACTCAGGGAGGCGGGGGGGGGGGGGGGGAGGGGGTTGGGGATGGGGGATGGGGAGCAACAAAACCACATTGCGATGCAATATTGTTTGAAGTATTTACTTCTGTCATGACTGTATAGGTTTGCTATTTGTTTGTTTTTGTTTTTTATGCTGAGAAGCAGTGCAGTATTATTAATGGGCTTATAATAATAATGACAGACACGTTCTGTTATCCGAATTTCGTGGAACAACGAGACAACTTCGAGGCTCACCGTGATGTATTGCACAATTATTTCGTTTCCCAGATCTTGTGGTAACATTATTGTGTCTCCTGTGTTCAAACTATTCTGATAGTCGTATCATCCATGCATATTATGATCTCCATGCGAAGTTAGCTAAATGTCAACTTATAATAACACAATTCCCCTTTTCATCCCGCTAACCCAGTCATGACTGTTCAATAATCATCACTTTCATTTTGTTTCATCCGTCATTTCCATTCTTCCATATTGTCGATTGTATGCATTAATTCTGTTTACAGTATTGTGGATCTATATGTTGGAAAAACTCGATAGAGTTTATATGATATTGCTATAATATATTCTGAAGAAAAAACACACCATCAATGCCTGCGGGTATACAATATGTAAAATAAATTGCTCTACAACATAAGTAAATTATGTGAGGTTTTACCAATCATCGGTGTCTCATCCAGCAGTATGTGGGGGGTTTATAAACCACCAATGCCCCTCTAAGAGAAAAGAGATACCTCTCGCCATACCCCAACTTGCCACCGTGGCATAAACTACCCTTCCATGCCTTTCCAGTTGACAGTAAATGTCGAATTCGTACTCGCATCGCTCCTCTGGCATTTAAGTGGGCGAGTCTTCGTGGCGATGGTGGGATGTCAACATAAACGGCCAAGGAGTGGGGTTGGGGGAAAATGATAATTTCTGCTTCTGTAATTATGAACAAACGTGCAAAAGTGGGAGGAATAGAAATATTTCAGAAGTTTACAGATAAATGGGAAATAATGCCTCTTTTTTCTGTTTTGTTTAAGATTGTATGTGTATCATGTATCATGATTAAAGGACACCCAATCAAAATATTCGTATATACAAGACAGTTAATATGTTATTTTGGAGGGGAAAATAAGCTTGTAATATATAGTAAGCTATTGTGTTATTTGTTAAGCTACAATAGTATTGTTATGTATCGAAAAGGTAATTGTCAATAATCAAATTATCTTCTCAAAACGAATCTATAAAATGCTATGTTTAGAATCCTTCGACAAATGAAATCAACATTTCACTTCAGAAAATAAGAATACAGACTCGTGTGTAGTGTAAATCAAATCCGAACATTTCCAAAACAGTAAATTGTTTTTGTGTCCTAAATTGTTTGTGAGCATGATCGATATTTGTGTATATCGATAGAAAGCAGTTTAATACTAATAGCACTTTCTACTAGAAAACTATGCTACTTCATAGACATTGTGATTGTATTTATACGATTGTAATCTCCCTGTTGTATTTTTGGATTGCGACTTCTGCACGGAAATCGCAGGATTTGTGCAAACGATAAAAACCACAGTTTATCTAATGTATTCTGCCGTTTTCATAATTGTGTATCTTTATAATGTTGTAGTTTTTGGAAATACCGTTGATGATAATGTCAGTCAACAAAGAATCTATTTAGTATGATAATCGTATAAAACAATTGATTATAGGAGTGCGCCTGCGTTGCAGTGTTTGGTCAATAATTCCAATGTATTTGTTTGTATGTTGTAATATACATTTAAGTTGTTTTGTTTTCATTAATGGTGATATCGACTTCCACGAATGTAATTGTTTTTTGCCATCAAGAAGTTTCTTTTGTATGAATTATGAAATTATGAAATACAGACGTTATGCATTGTTTACTTAATGTTTTTCTCTGGATGTCGCCTTATTTTGTGTCCTCTATAAAATGGTGTCCTGTTTTCACGTTAATGTGGATATGCATCTTCGTTAGTAATAGAGACTTAAGCCCGGCGCAGACAGAGCCGACTCGACCCGACCCGACTGGTTTCAACCAGGCTAGAGTTGGGCCCGGTCGGTGGGAGCAGATTTATCTTGTTCAATCGGCCCCAACTGGCATCCGACTGTCTCTCGACTGGCAAAATGTGTGTCGCGAGGCACTGAAAACTGAGCCGATCGGAATGACAACCAGTCGAGTCGGCTCTGTCTGCGCCGGGCATAATGTGATTGATGTACATTACATTTGTACGAGTGTGATTGTTTAGCTGTATATAGCGAATAGAAACTTCAGTGGGGAAAAATGTACACTGAACAATATAATACAGTGCAATATATCACATTCTAAAAGAAATGAGCATCATTATGATAATACACTGTGTATTGTTGTTGTCCAATTATGTTTGAACAAGTTAAACTTTTAACTTGTTCAAACATGATTTTACAGCAAAAATATACAGTGTATAATCATAATTATATTGTTTTTCAACCAAATCTGAATTATCTCGATTGAAGGCATTTGAATCATAATGTCAATATTCCTTTGAATAATCCACAGAATTCACATTTAAATACAAAACAATACTTATAAAGCTCGATCTTGCTTAATGAAGATAAATGTGATGCAAGTCTTATCATTGCGTAATTTATGAAAAGTCATATTTCCAAGCGGATTGTTCTCAATATTGATGAGCCTAAACGCAATTTTGTTTCGTAACAGTGGTATTATGCGAGGAAAGAAAATTAATGTTATGCTTCATTGCACCGCCAAATTTGACCATAAAAGAACCTTATATTTAGGAGTGTTTATTTTTTATTGATAACGATTCAATTATGATTGGCACGAAAAGTTAATTAACAACAAATAAAGAAAATCGTAAAATATTTCACTCTCAACTAAAGGACGGTATTTTAATAAAGTTTGTGTCAACGCATAAAATAACAATTTTCTTTAAAAAGTAATGGAAATTATTTTTGTTTAAAGAATGAATGGGGAACAGATTTATGTGTAGAAACCTGAAACCTGGGAAGTCTGCGTTTTATGAATATTGTTATGTCATTCATATTCGAGTCATATAAAGCCAAATGTAATTAAAATGGAAGATAGTGGCTTATCGTTTGAATAATTTATGAAGTTGTCATTAAAATTCGGACGAAGGGATTATGATGAAGGGTTTAAGTTAGGAGGAATACAATGAAAGACACAAAGATACAGAAAAGGAATTGGATAATGCAAAAAATAAGTTCATGAGGAGAAAGTGGAAAGAATAAAGAAAGAAAGATTGATTGAGGGTTGCCAAGGAAAGACAAAGAAATGTGAGAAATGGGATATTTTAAATGAAGTACGCAAAAAAGATCAATGAAATAAGGAAGCCTTGGAAATGGAATGAAACTTGTGGAAGGGAATGATTTAATCGTAAGGAATGCAGCTAGTGAAAAGGGGAGAGAGATGAGGGAAATGAAAGGAAGAAAGGAAAGAAAGAATGAAGTTTAAAAAGAGAGAAAGAGACATTTTTTGAAGGATCAAAATAAATTAATTTAATTAAGGTAAGCAAAAGTTAAAAAGAGAAAAATCTTAGACAAGAGAATTACATTTGGGGAGGGAAATAATTACATTAGAAGGAGTGAAGGAAACAGAAAAGGGGAGGTGAAGGAAGAAAAAAAAGGAAATGTAAATGCAGCTTTAAAAATAATGTATTTTGTGAAACAAATAGTATGCAAATAGCCGGCAGCAGCATTTCGCCAATGCACTCACATTGCATTGAAGGTGTAGTGGAGGCGGGCCATATGATGCATGCATAACACCCAACCCACAGCTCACGTCATGTGGATGACCCTTCACACAGTCTTGAGTAGATGTGAATGTAGTAGCAGATGAGGTAGTGGCGTAGCGTGTCCCGACTGATTGGGCCACACCTTATATACATTCATTTATTGGATCACATATGTTCCCCTTCTGTATTTTATTGTGTTTTTAAATTATTGTGGACACGTCCGCTGACTGTTGACATTAACACTAATTTCATTAAATATTGCAAAATAATCGAAGATTGGACATCACCCATCACAGAACGTGTTTTTTAAGCAACGAGAGCTGTATTGGAAGACTGGAGGCAAATTGAGTGGTTTACGGTTCACATTATATCAATTATGATGAAATAATGTGAACTAAGTGAATAACACCCTAAAATATCACTTTATGAACGACATTGGTGGAAACTAAATGTACCAGGTGACAAAATAACAAAACAAATCAGGCCACTTAAAGAGTTCAATATCGTGTAAATAATTTAATATGTTAGAGTTGCATTAATTAACAATATGCGGGGACAGTTTCTGTTGCACAAGCTTTTCCTGGTTTGCAGTCAGTGTTGATTTTTGGAAATATGGATTTATTTTTGTCAAGATAATAGGAATCATTAATCACCACATCCTGGTTCGTGTTTATAATGAATCAACGTGATTAGTCACATGCAGGTCACCTATCACTAACGCCCAGTGTCCCAGCGAAGGTGACGGGGGAGAAGGAAGGGAGGGGGGGGGGGGGGGGTAGTAGGGGTGAATGATCATCCTACTGCATGTTGGAATTATTTGACCTTCTCGTTTCCCCCACTCCAGCTAAAAATAAGCAAAATTGCATTGTATAGATACTGGCAGTTTCCTACACTCTTTCCCAATATTTAAGAATTACACAACAGCATATTTGTAATAGGGTGGGGCGGGGTAGGGGGGGGGGGGTGCACGCTGCCTCCCTCTATTCTACCTTTTAGCTATAAACAACGCTGCTCACGCCGTAAAACAGCAAACATCATTAATATTTAAAGGGGCCCTGCAACCCAAATGCATGTTGACTTCTGTTCATCTGTATTAGTGTACACATTCAATATTTGTAAACGGTTTGACCTAAATATGTTTTGTATATTTTTAAACATTTTATCATTTATTTGTCTTCATGTTGCTAAGCCCCACCTCCTAAAAAACCCTCCAGAGTAAATTCTATTGTTGACCTGTTGTGACATCATCTGTCAATCACTGGTCAGCTACCATGAGATTAACAAAAGATGAAAGTACAAAAAGAACATCCACACAAAAGCATGCCCTGCATACCTCCATGCAATAGCTTAGACAGTGCTTTTCTTCTGACATAGCAACAGCTATTGAAATTGAAGGTGTGTGAGTTGGTATTCTATTCAACCGTGTGATGCTATTGTGATTAGGCACTCAGCTTGGGTGAAGGTAACTTCTTTGTAACTGAGTAGTGAATGGCTGATGATGTCACAACAGGTCAACAATAGAATTCTACTCTGGAGAGATTTTCAGAAGTGGGGGCTTCACAATATGGAGAAAAATAATTACTAAAATGTTTTAAAATAAACAAAATATGTTTGGGTCAAATGGTTTACAAATAGTTGATGTGTACACTAATAGAGATGAACAGAAGATAACATGCGTTTAGTTTGCCTGGCCACTTTGGATGCAATTAATGATGAATTCCCAGGAGGAATTGAAGATACAGTCTCAAAAATGGCCTTGGTGGCACTTGATAAAGAATGTAATTATATGGAGTAGGCCTTTAGATTTGAAGTTAAAACAGAGCAAATTATTGATAGCAGGTCAGCGAACTGCATGGTGGATACTGGATTTAATAATGGATGGTGAAATGCTTCAGGGATAGATTGATATAACGAAATCTCGACTGCATGCAGATGAGAGAACCACAGGCACTAACAGAGTAAAAATCACGTTCAAAAGAAGAACGAGATTAAAAGTAAAACAAAATCACACATTTAGCACGCACGCACGCACACACACACACACACACACACACACACACACACACACACACACACACACACACACACACACACACACACACACACACACACACACACACACACACACACACACACACACACACACACACACAAACACACACACACACACACACACACGCACACACGCACACACACACACACACGCACACACACACACACGCGCACACACACACACACACACATACACACACATACAAACACAAACAAAACAAACACAACTAAAACACTGATCTTAAAACATGTCACTTTAATACAACAAACACATCCTATCGTTTTACACGACATTTAGAAAGTTGATCCTGTCAGGGAGCCTAAGAGCACTTTCTGGTTGGTGTTTTTTTGTTGTTGGTCAGATTCAGCCACATGCACAGGCATCTCGGGGCAACCAGAGATGTAATGAAACCCCTCTCACACAATATGTCGAGTTGGATGCTGAGTTGGATGTCGAGCTTTCCGAAATGCAAATGTTCACGAGATGCGGGAGAACAAAATTAGTTAAATTGGATACCCAAGTGTATATGAGCTTTCTAACCAAGATGCTAGCTATACTACGAATAGTTAAACATGTCCATATACTCGTTAGTCAGTACGAGTTCGTGGACCAACTCGGCATGAACTCGGCAATTATGAACCAGTGATTGAGGGGGGGGGGGGGGGGGGGGGGTGTCAGCCGCCTAAAATTCGAGGCCGAGACCGAGACCACTGGTTACAAGTCCGATCGTTGCCCGAGACCACTGGTTGAGATGGCTGAGATCAATAAAAAGTGGTCCTTTTTTATATATTTATTTATTTATATATTTTTTTTTTGGGGGGGGGGGGGGGGGGGAGGGGGGGGGGGGGTGGAATGCGTACGTTCCCAAAGTACCCCCCCTGGCTACGGGCCAGATCTTTGACATTCTCATTCAGTTCTTCTCAAACTCATTCATCGCGGAAAATAACGTGAGGTCAAGGGAGGATTTATAATCGTTTTTTTACCAACTAAGTTGTTTAAACTATTACATAATAATGAAGACAATTGACTTCTGATTGTAATACCAAAAATATATCTGAACTCAGGATGTCTAGCTTGGATGCATAAAAGTAGGATAAGGGCTACAATTATAAAGATAGGTGTAAGAAAAGGGTTGGATTTTTCAAGGCAATTTGAAAATACAATGGAATGCTAACCCAAACGAACCATATTACTCCCATTTCATACGCCTCATTCACTCACGTCTCCTGGGACAAAAATGACATGCCCGGGAGCATCCTTTCTGACCATCTCTGCAATCCCTATTAAAGACAACTCATTAATAATGCGTGTCCACGCTCTGTTTATGACCCAACGAAACATAATTGAAGACGTGCTATTTCACATGCACTCTCCTCCGGAAGAGGCCAAATTCAAGTGGGTGGTCAGAGATTTCCAGTCCGACCGATGTATATGACTGTATCTATAGAATATTCTAGCATACAAGTAGCCCGCCCCTCCCCCGGCCCCCTCCCCCGGTCCTATTTCCCTCCACTCTTCAATTCGCAGAACATCCCATCACGCTTCGTAAACCACCTCATTTTGTGGAATTACCTACTCCATCATGGAAGGCACTTCGATGGTTTGATCATCTCTTGCGATGAAATATTCAAATCAAATGGTGTACTCGGGGTCTTTCAGATTGTGTGAAAGAGGGATGGGTGGGGGAGGGGGGGGGGGGGGGTGGCGGCGGAAAAGAGGGTTAAGGTTTATAATCATAATCATTACCATATTTCTAACTCTAGCCCTAAACACCCTTTCACTCCTCTGTTTCGACGGTTGTTCCACTAATTTATTTGACGACAACAACGAAAAATATGTATAGTAGGTTAAAATTAAGTTATTTTCACATGTTCTATTCCTTCTCGGTCTCTATACTCTCTCTCCAGCTACCATGCAATGTGCGGTAGCAACTTTGATTGACTTTAAATATATATAAACGCTTTATAAAATATTTTTATATTTGATATATTGATAGATTTGATATATTTTAAAATATCTCCAGTCCCCACTGTGCAATAAGTGGGTATTTTAAATTCCGTTAGAGCCACAATTCATTTTGCGGCGTTATAGGGAGCGCTAGGAACTTGGTTAAAAATAAACCACAAATATTCTATACCAAAACTATTAATAAGGAAAACAATTCCTACTAACATCCTGACATAGCCCCGACGCTTCTGCTCTCCCTAATACCAATTAGTCTTAGTTTTATGTCACTTTATTATTTTATTCACTTTCATTTGTATATTGTTTTCCTGTTATTAGCATTAAACTGACTGGTGATGTATACGTAAACAGCAGGATAGTAATAAGGCTGTATTGTGTCGTCTAATTAGGATACGTGGCCCTTGAACTCCCTTCGGCAATATCCGGTAGAAGGTGGAATTGTTTAATTCGACGTGATCGCAATCAAACGAGGTCATTTCTCCCAGAAAGGGCAATCTACTTTTTGAGTTCTTCTTTGTTGTTACTTTCATTTTTCTCACCCATTCGCGTTCTCCTTTTATTTACTCCCGGTCATTGCTCGACCGAGGCATCTGCGGAGCATGCAGTGTGTAATAATAGCCCCTTGTTTTGACCGTGTGTGGTGGTGGTGTATCATCTTACCGAGTCCCGAGGCACTGTATTTGCGCCCGGAGTACGAACACATCCTCCCCTGAAAACGGGTATATTGATCGGCTGATTGATCAGATGCGGCGCGTGCAATCTTTCGCAGGTGATTTAGAATGAGTTTTGATCGCACGATTCGTGCCTGGACCTTTTATATAATGCCCTTTACCTTTTTGCGCGCTCATAAAATAGGAATTTTGCAACTTTGGTCTGTACATAATTGATGAAAGCTCAGATGGAACAGAACAGAATGCAATAACAGCTTGTAGAAAGCCAAGTGTTAGGACAGTGTTTAGATTGTAAGAATGTCCATTATTAGACTCTAATGGATGTCTTGTGGCGCCACACATGTCATCCACATATTTCCTTTTGATTATTTACAGTTATTTTTTTTGTACATTTGTTTTAACACATGTTCAAACACTCGCATTACAATATAATTATAACACACATACGTATACATACACAAGCATACAATGAAATATTACAACTTTAGTGTAAATGAAATTGCTATACCTTCTTAAATCTAAAATTATTTTGTTAAAAATAGATACAAATTCATCAATTACACACGCACATTTGTGCACACATGCATATGAATGCACATAATTGCTCAAACACACACTAATAATTGTTCTTGTCTTTCCTTCAGACAAAAGTCTGGCAGTACACTTTTTAGTGACACACAAACACACACACTCACCCACCCATCTACACTCACATCCAAAAACATACATACATACACACACAAACACACACACACACACAAACAAACAGACACTTGTTTATAAACAAACAGACACTTGAGACTGACAGGATATAAACATGAATTTCATTGACATATTTTATTGCATCACTTCTGCAAGCTGCACAACATAATGTACAGTCAAAAAGTTACACATATAATATTCTCATAAATTCAAAATGTCATAACTAACTCATTTGTGATATCAAATTCAAAAGAAGGCATGTTACTGCCAATTAAACCCACATATTTTAGATTGTGTTGGGTCATTTGCAACATCCGCAAAGGAAAATTGTTTAATAATGCTAATGATGCTGTGAATTGTTTGCATCATCTGTCAAGGTAGGGGCATGTTGCATGAACAGTTGTGATAAAAAACAGCTCTTAAACATTCAAACACAACCTGGCATTTGAATGCAAATAAGTTGTATACAAATGTGCATTTGATATTTGAGCTAGCAAAAATTGGCAACTTGGGATAAATAGCAAGTCTCTCAATGCCATGGACAGTTGAGTTCATTCAAACTCGTGTTTCATCACAAAGTTGTGACGGATTTCAATCATTTGTGCAATTAGCCAAAGAATAAACCAACATTCTAGTCAGCATTTTGTTCTCTTCTGCTGAAGGTACCTGGTGACTTTGTTGGCATGTGCAAGAATATGATATATGGATGGGTAAATTATAAATATATATCAATTAAATTGTCTATGTTTGCAAAATAGTCTGTTACAATTTGTATGCCAAATTGATTCGTTTTGATTATTACATGAGGGAAATAAAATAAAATAATATATGGGTTCGACAAAACAAAGTCTTCGATTATTTCGATATCTTAGTTTTTGTTGAAACTTGTATAATACCAGACATACATACCCGTTCGTCTACTGATCAGTATTTATTCAAACAAAGAAAGAAAATGTGGTAATGTTCCTTACAGATATGAAATTAATGTTTCTTAAAATGAAAACAAAAGATTAATATCAAAGTGAATAATTCAAGTCCAACAAAATGATTAACATAGTTATGTCCTATACAAATACATTCAATTAAACAAATTAAAAGTTTTGTGAATTGTTATCCGATAATGTACAATACTAGGTACAATTAATAGTTTGTATATTATCAAATCAGCTCCATACCTAAATAACAATTTAAAGCTTAAGCCTGAAACATTAAAAACATTTGATAACCACGTTTGATGTTAGCACCACTAACAGTTGAAAAGTATGACCTACCGCAGTTAATGGCATACTGTAAAACATAGCAAAGTTATTTTTATACTCTTCATAAATACAACATAAGTCTACACCACAACCACGAGAAAATACATGAAATTAAAAATATTTGTGAAAAAATGTCTGAACATGAAGGAAAATAAACAATGGCATAAGCTGATGAGCAGTTAAAAATTATCTAAAAAGACATTCACAACAAATCAAAAGTTATTTAAATACATAATGATTCAATTTTCCTCAATTAAGATTCGGAAGTCATCCTTTTACTATGTTTCAACAACAATTTCAGTTAAAAAGATGACATTAAAGGTAACCATAGCAACAAAAACTAGATGGATCTTCGACTGCGCGCAGTCGAAAATGATGCCTCCGCCATTACGCAATTGATTTATGTCAAGCCCAAATCAACATGTACATGTACACAGAATTAATTCTGTCAACTCAATTTTGATGGTACTCTGTCTTTTAGATCTTGACGTATCACAATTATGAGCTATAAGTGACCTTGACCTTTGCCCTCATGACCCCAAAGTCTAATGACTACAATTGTTCCCTATTATACATTCAGGTATCAAGTTGGATTGAAATCTGATATTCAGTTCTTGAGATTTCCAATCTCAAGCTACTTTTACATATAATGAGCCCTGTGACCTTTGACCTCATGACCCCCAAAATCTAATCAGTTCATTGGCTCTCCAAGGAACATACATGTACCAAGTTTGGTCAGAATCTGTCAATCCCTTCTTGAGATAACGCGATCACGAGCTATTTTTGCATATATAATGAGCTCTGTGACCTTTGACCTTTGACCTCATGACCCCAAAATCTAATCAGATCATTGGACCCCCAAGATACATACATGTACCAAGCTTGGTCAGAATCAGTCAATCCGTTCTTGAGAAAACGCGATCACGAGCTATTTTTGCATATATAATGAGCTCTGTGACCTTTGACCTTTGACCTCATGACCCCAAAATCTAATCAGATCATCGGCCCCTCAAGATACATACATGTACCAAGTTTGGTCAGAATCTGTCAATCCCTTCTTGAGATAACGCGATCACGAGCTATTTTTGCATATATAATGAGCTCTGTGACCTTTGACCTTTGACCTCATGACGCCAAAATCTAATCAGATCATTGGCCCCCCAAGATACATACATGACCCAAGTTTTGTGAAAATCCGTTAATCGGTTCTTGAGATAACGCGATCACGAGAACGGGACGTACGTACGTACGTACGGACGTACGTACGTACGTACGGACGGACGGACAACCCGAAAACATAATGCCTCCGGCTACTTCGTTGCGGAGGCATAATAATGTAATTCATATAAGCTGGGCAACAAATTTGCCCCACCACTTTCTTGTCAGTTATTAGAAAAAATGAAAATGTGCTAATATTTCTTAAAATTATGAAATCAACGTTTCTTATAATGGTAATGAAAAGTTAATATTAATCTTAAGTAAATATTTCAAGCCCCAACAAAATAATTAACATATCTAAGTCCTATACAATTAGAGTCTATATAGGGTCTAAATTTATTGATCCAAGCAGAATCCTACAGATCTTTAGAGCCTAAAATGATCTTTAGAGGCTAAAAACAAATACATACAATTTCAAAAGTGACACTTAATAAAAATCTTAACAAGGATGAAAAATCAACTTTAAAGGGGACTACCAGGCTAAGAAAAACACATTATTATGTTTTGGTATCGTTGTGACATCAAATAGATGCCCATCACTTTGCAAAGGGTTGTGTGATTCATAAGCAATGCAATTAATTACCAACACTTATGGAACCATAATGGCTTCATGGTTCCTTACGCGCCAAACGTCTGGGAGTGCGCCAATTCTATTCACGCGTACGTTAGGAGACAATATAATTACGGATGATGCGTTCTTCCTAGACAATAGGAAGTTTTTGTATGCAGACCCATAAACCCACGTTGTAGTATGGTGAGGCGTTTTCCAGTCATACAATTTTGTTAAGGAAACATATTTTTGGTGGAATGAAGTACTCAAAATGGTACCTTTTAATCTCCAAGGATATGTTATTTATTTCTTGTCATTTTGATATGGCTATTAGTATGAATGTTCGTAACTAATCAGTGCAAGATATAATACTGGCATTGCATGCATACTTCATAGACTACCGACCAAATACGTATGCCACCAGTCCTGAACGAGTTAACATGATGAATAGTACTTTTTTTAGTTTTTAGAATAGCTTTTAGTTGTTTGTTTGTTTGTTAAACATACATGTTCTTTTAAACTTTTCGTATGGAGATTACAATTGTTTCACATTTTTTTATTTCCATCATTCTATTTGAATTTAGATATAACATATTACCTGATATTGTTAACAGACATATTCAACATTTTATGAGTAATACTGTTTCTTAATGGCATAATGTATTATACCAGCTACGAGTAAATTGAACTATTTGTAACAAAACAAATATTAAAACCACTAGAGAATATTAATGTCACTGCATTGGTAGGCACATAAATATATAAATATGTGTGTACAATGCTTTTAGGAGAGATATAGAGAGAAACAGAGAGGCTACTCCGTGTCCCCCCCCCCCCCCCCCCCCCCCAAAAAAAAAAAAAAAAATGGCACATACAAACCTGCTTCAAGCACCCACTTGTCTTTAAAGACCACCTTTCTAAATCCCTTGGGTGGTCTTAAAAGAAACGTTATACTGTCCTTTGTTATGTTATGCAGATAGCGTAAGCCTTCATGCTAATAATGACCACTTGCTCCAGTGGTCTTTATAGACAGGTTTGACATTAACTTTGCTATGCGTATTAGCTTGCTGATTAACTTGCTGATAAAGACTACCTGCTTGAGATGTCTTTATAGACAGTTTAACTGTACTCTTTTATGCAAAGTAGCATCAAGACAACCTACCTATAAAGACCACTTGGTGAGGTGGTCTTTATAGACAGATTTGTCAGTACTGATGTTATGCAAAGTAGTCATCTGCTTGTAATAACTGCTTACTTAAGTTATCTTTCTATAGAGGTTTAACTCTCTTGGATGCAAAGAAGCATAAAGACAGCCTGTTCATAGAGACCGTTTGCTTGAGTGGTCTTTACAGACAGGTCCACTATACTATGTTACGCGTAGTAGCAAGGAGATACCAGTAGATCAGTGAGTACTACGAGCTGGTCGTCTGTAAACTGCTGCTTGTGTTCGTGCCAGTTGTCATGGTGAGTTCTCCTGAAATCAGACAGCGTCTTTCTCACAGTTCCCTGCATCAAGAAGGATAAAAAACAGAAGTCATAAAATGTAAATGTGTATGATATGATGATTGCAATGTTATTACAATGTTTCAATGAAAATGAAGCCCATATTTAATTATTGTTCTTGAACACATACAAGAACTATTTGATTTTGTATTTCTTAAAAAAGACAGGAAAACACCACTTGTTTATACTTTTTTTAAAGACTGCAATAACTTGCACATTTATTAAAATTCTATGCAGAAGTTATAATCTGGATTCTAGGCTAATCATGCATTTAAATCCACAGAATATTATCCTCAAAGTACTCTTCTGTCATCAACTTTAATAATTGAAATTACTATTGCCAAATTAAACTGCATATCAAGTACAGATTTCATGGTAGGTTTTTAATCTGTTTGACATCTAACCCAGATTTAGAAATATATCTACCATTTCGATACAACCATTGTAACAACTTGTGCCCTAGAATATCTTGCTAGATTTAAGGCACCTCATAAGAGCTGGACAAGTGAGAAACCTGACCCAGATGTCATTAGCCATGTGCTCTTTTTTTTTCTGTGTGTAAATTCGAGCCTGGAATTTCAGCCACCTTCAAAGAGCCCCACAGAATGTGTCTGCCTTCTTAGTGTCACCTACGGAGCTCACTCAGGTAATGAGTTTAAAGGGGACCAACAGGCAAAGAACAACACAGACTTATATGTCTTAGCACTGTTGTTTGATATCAAATAGATATTGAACACTTTGCAAGGGTTGTGTAATTCATAAACAATACAATTAATCACCAACACTTACGGAACCATCAGGGCTTCCATATGCCCCAATTCTACTCATGCGTACGTCTGAAGACCATGGAATCAAGGACAATGCGTACATCCTAGACAATAGAAAGTCCTTCATCTGCATACCCATGAACACATACTTTAGTATGGTGTTGCGTTTTCCAATTATATAATTTGTCAGGAAACCTTTTTTTTTCTGAACTTGATCATGGAATGGACTAATTAAATTGTTACCTTTCATTTGTAAGAATATAATTTGTGGGTGTTGGTTCCCTTTAACTTCCCCCCTGGGGAGTCTTCACAAGAGGCTAGTGGAATGGATCTAATAGGGTGAGAGCAGTCTCTTAATAAACCCACATTAAATATTCATGTTGGTGTCGTGCCAGACTACACCGCTCTGTCAAGCTCATGATAAACAGCCATGAACAGACAATTGGGTTACAAGGAAGCACCCTACTCCCCCCCCCCCCCCCCCCCCCCCCCCCACCTGCCAAAAAAGTTAAACATTGTATTATATAGAAGACAAACAAAGTAATAATACTATTTTTGCTTATAGGGTTAATATTCTTTTCTATATTTCTATATACTTCTTTATTATTTCTTCGTTTTCCCCTACTAAATTGGCTAAGGTTGCAGAATTGTAACGTTAGAGGAAGGGTAGGGGTGTAAATATACATGGAGATTATGAACAGATCCCCCCCCCCCCCAATAACAATATATTTGCCCATGGCAAAGAGGGAGAGAGAAAGGAGCATTGTAGGATGGATTGATGTAAGTGGCATGCATGGAAGGATATACCTGAACACATGCACAGACAGATTGGGGGGGGGGGGGGGGGGGGGGGGGGGGGAGGGGGGGGGGGGCATGCTATTTGTTATATCCTTATCTTTTCTCAAATTTGTATGGATACATTTGTTTTCTTCATTGTTTTTATCAAATTATTGCCCCCTCCCCACGCAGCTATGCCACTGCACTAACCCTAACCTTGTCATATCACTGCTTATCATAATCTTATTTATTGAGAGTGTGTATCCATTGATGGGGACAATAATGTAAGCACTCAGAGATCATCAATCATTAAAAGGCACTGAGTAAACACATTATCGTTATCATCATCATTATTAGTAGTAGTATTACTTGTAGTAATTTTTGACAAGAAACACTCAAACAAACACACAAACAACAAACAAACAAACAAACAAACAAACAAACAAACAAACATATCTTACCTCAATGGGCTGAGGGTCATGGAGATGGTTTGTGAGATCCATGAGGACTTGAGGCATCCAAACAGGGACATCGTAGGGGTACGCTTGAACACAGGCACTCAGGCCAAGGATGCCTGCATGACGCTGTACAATGGCTGGGAAGTAATCAAGGAACAAGGCAAAATGATGAGTACACTTTAATAAGGACTAATCTTTCAATTTACAACTGTGTACAGTAGTCTCCGCTTAATTAGGCAAGTTCTTGCTAGGTATAATTTACCCCTTTAACAGGTGTACCCCTTTAAATGTTACCCCATAGAGCAGAGACTACTATATCAGTCTAACTGAGAATTCAATTAACAGCTATTTACACAAAAAATCATACTGTCAGCAATTGGGCACTTGAATTATTGTTTGAACTAATAATTTCTTTATTTCCTTAATTGGTACTTGAGGAGCAGCCATTTTATAAATGCGGAAAACAATGCCCAAGCATTTATGTCCTTCCTCTACCTTTGAACTTCCAGCCAGAAATATAAATGGGTAATTGGTTTGGTGATAACCAGCTGAGAGCATTACCATGTAGCAGCTCATGACTAGCATGCTCCCTGGGGAGATGGAATGGTGCAAAAGATCATTGTGTGCGTATGATCTGTACCAAATTACGAAGGACAATGCAGAATAGTTAAACAAGAGTAAAAGGTGCATTATATTTTATCTATACCAAATTATAATCTTTGTTAAAATAAAATAAAAATTCATAAATGCTACATGTATCAAAGTACCTTCTGTAGGGAGAGACACATTGACAACTCTCTTTGTGTGGAGCCTGGTTTTGCAGAGAGTCTCAAAGTGGTTCTGAAGACCGTTCTCCATTGGCAGGCAACCACAGTGTATGAGACCACTCAGGGTGGCACCTGCTACTTCACGTACCTAGAGATGTAAATAGAATAATATGAAGATTGATTAATCACTTGAAATTCAGACAGACACATTTGATTTGACAATAATCCTTGTTGGTAGTCAGGTCTTGCATAGTTTCTCTTAGTGTGGTTCTGAAGACCATTCTTTGTGGGCAAGAAACCACAGTGGATGAGACCGCTCAGTGTGGCACCTGCTACCTCACGCACCTAGAGATGTAAATAGAATAATATGAAGATCGATTAATCACTTGAAATTCAGACAGACACATTTGATTTGACAACCATCCTTGTTGGTAGCCAGGTCTTGCATAGTTTCTCTTAGTGTGGTTCTGAAGACCATTCTTTGTGGGCAAGAATTCAGTGGATGAGACTGCTCAGGGTGGCACCTGTAATCTCAGGTACCTAGAGATGCACAAAGAAGAATATGAACATTGATTAATCACTTGAAGTTCAGACAGACACATTTGATTTGACAACCATCCTTGTTGGTAGTCAGGTCTTGCAAAGATTCTCAAAGTTGTTATAAAGACTGTTCTCCGTGGGCAAGAAACTGCAGAGGATGAGACTAGAGCCTCGTTATAAATAGCATTGTGACAACAATTGTCCAAAATGGATACAAAATGGCAAAAGGTGATCTAAATTGTTGCATGCTTGTGGCACATACGAGGGGCATTCAATAAGTTCATAGCCGACCTTGAAGGAGCAGGAAGTTGGGTTACCTAATATTAAGTATGCAATGTTGTATCATTCACATGGTCAGTGATGCAAAGCCAGGTCAGTTGTATTCTATTTTTGTTCTAGACTGGCCGACCATGTTGCCATGTTCATTAAAAATTACTTGGGAATTGAAGCAATGCAAGTTGATGAGAGGCATGTGCTGCTCCAGGGCAATGTGCCTGCTCACAAGAGCAGGGTGACCCTGCAAAAGCCATTGACTGCGGATTGACAGTATGAACAGTATGTCGTAGAGAACGGACTTGTTTGAGGGGAGCTCCCAAACTATATTGAGATTTTGCAACTAAGTATGAGTTAACTACAATGAATCAAGGGGTCTATAATCTACGCTCACAGCTACCCAGCAATAAGATCGTATCTACCAGCAACACATGTTCCTCTTCCAATCCAGCCGTGAGGAAAAAATCTACTTCATCACTGAACGACAAACTACCAGAAAAGCCATCTACACCACCCCAACAAAAAGGCCCGATGGCGGAAAAGCCGCCACCCGAGTCACCTCTAGCGGGAAAGTCTGCAAACCCCCCGCCTCAGCCACCACCCAGCGGCATCGATGATGCAGTAGCGCAACAAATTCTCCAATCGATCGCTGAGCTGAAATCAACTTTAAATAACAAGCTGGATTTTGACATTACCTGAGCTCAATGGAATTAAAGATGACCTCGCCGAAAAGAAAAGAAACATGAGAGAAATCGAAGCCAGCATAAATTTCACCGACGGAAAGATCTCAGAAATCGAGAAAGAAACGATCCCGTTGCTCGAAGAATCAATCAAAAATCACGAAAAGGAACTTGAGGAAAAGATTGTTTGAATGGAGCTACATCAGAGAAAACAAAACTTACTAATCTACGGAGTACCCGATGCAAAAGCAGAAAATATTCGCAACACAACACGAGATATCCTGTGCCATTTTCTGGATACAACGCATCAGGAGGCCAGCAATATACCGCTGATTAACGCGCATCGCCTACCAGCTTCGCAGCCATGGAAACAAGGCAAACAAGCGCAGCGAGACCCAGGACCCAGCCCCATCATAATTCGTTTTGCCTCAATGTTTGACAGAGATCGACTACTTCGTGCATTCGAGACCCGATCGCGACATCGACCTAAGACAATCCGTGGCTGTAGATAAGGATTATGTGAACAAATGAACATCCGTCTATATTGATCAATGATGCACCTTGACTCCTTCAAGGTCAAGCTATGAATTTTTTTAACGCCCCTCGTATGCATGCTGTGTCCACAGTGCGCTAAACTGTGACTGAAATTCTTTGAGTAAGCAGTGGTTTGAATTCCTTACGCCATTTGGTACCAACTTTGGGGTAACAGTTGTCACAACTCTCTGTATAAAAGTACTCTAGTTGAGACTTCTCAGGGTGGCACTTGCTATCTTACATACCTAGAGATGCAAGCAGCATAACAACATGATTGATTATTCACTTAAAAATGAGACAAGATACATTGACAACTAGTGTGATGTACTAGTGGGGAGCCGGATTCTACACAGGTTCTCAAAGTGGTTGTGAAGACCATTCTGAGTGTAGCTTCCCCAGTGCTTGAAATTAGCATAGGCCCGGTTAGCCGAGGCCACCAACACTATTCATGTTTTTCTTGTTGGGGCAACTTCTTTCTGGGGCCATCAAAATATGATGAATCTCCGCTTTCCTGATTGGGCCACTGTCAAAAATAGTTAGTTTCTAGCATTGGCCTTACCTCTAGCCGGTCATCTTTGAGCCTGTCCAGTACCAGCTGACCGATGGTCTCTATGTGGCTGGGCTGGGTCTTGAGGGTGAACAGGTTGTAGAAGACCATCACCTGCAGGTACTCCAGCATACTGCACTTGGCCCTCCAGGACTGACCCTGCCCAATCTGAAATTGAAATGAAATGAAATTGAAATGAAAATTATTTACCAAACAACAATATTGTTTACAATATAAAATAAATCACATGATAATTACAATTGATATTATATATCATTGTTGGTAATCTGCACAATCACAATCACAATAAGGAGATAATCTAGCACTTCAATGTGTTTTAAAGAATATTTTTACAGAAAATAATTACATTGTTACAAGATCACAGATTACAGGATTTTATAACACTGCTTGCAAAAGAATAGTTAGGATATTTCAATGATTTAGATTTGTTGGTTTTATTGAAATATGCAACTTTAAATTTCCCCACTGACAATCTACTTTTTAAAATTATGCTCTCTAAACATAACATTTAATGATAACATTTTTAACATGTGTCCCGTGAGCAAGGGAGGAGCATCACTAGTAAAGGCATTGAGGCTGCCGATTATACTTTTTAAAACCCGGATTTGGAATTGTTTGTGCTAAAATGTGACGTCAATCCCGAACGAATAAGCTCAGCATTTTTTTTGTTAGCTTTCGTTTTGACATTTGTTTGTACATGAACCCTGTGAGTCGAGTGAGCAAACAAAAAGAAATTGACGTCACATTTAAGCGCGAACAATTCAAAATCAGCTGTTTCACACAGACGGACATGCACAAAGCGGCTGTTCCACAAAGACGGACATACATACACACACATACTTGCAGATAATGAAGAGCACTATACCTGAGCAAGAGAAGCCAAGACTTGAGGGATCATGTCTACTTCAAGGAGTGTCTGTGCCAGACAGGCTAGAGTCATCTCTGCTTCAGCACGCAACCCTTCATCAGACTCACACCTCTCCAGGGGGGTTAGCTGCAAACAATAACAATAAAAAGGATTTGGAATAAGAAAATGAGAAAGACTCTTTGGGAACTGGTGTGAAATTTTTGCTCAAGTTCCTTTTTTATCTTCCCAAAATGCAAACTAAAATTCTCAAATGTTTAGATTTTGTTTTCTAACAATGTAATTTTGGGATTGTATTTCGGGACATACAATGCTTTCCTATTTATTTATAGAAATATTTCATGTAATTCAATGTCAAAGAAATCATACACTTTTTATCTAGCAATCTGTAACTCCATTACAGACTTATAAATAACAAACATAATTTCCAATTGCAACTGTAATGAAGACCAGCCTATTACCATACCGTCTACCTTTCCAGATCTTGCTTGCATCATGGTAGTATCAATCACTTTTGACAAGCAAGTTTTTGATTTTAGTAAACTTAAGCATAAGGGGCCACGCTTAAAGAACCTTGTAATTTTTAGTATAAACATTTGAAAATTAAAAAAAGATGAGACAGCATACTTAGAAAAGACAATGGTAATGACTTTGCTCTCAGACTTCAGTAATACAGTCAAACCTGTCTTAGCGGCCACCTGTCTATAGCAGCAAACCTGCCAATTACTGACAACTTAAAGTGATCACTCGCAGGGAAAGGCAATGCCTGTGTATAGAGATCACCTGTCTACAGTGGCCACTTTCCTTGTTCCCCTTGGGTGGTCACTATACACAGGTTTGAATACAGCCACAGGGGCAGGTTCATTGTTTATTAATGTTGCCAATTTGAAGATGCCAACTCACCAGGGGAAGGAACTGGAAGACCTCTCGAGGTGCTGGTGACACCAGGTTGCCTAGACTACCAATGATCCACTTCATTACTGGCAAAACAAGGGGGAAAAAAGAACAAATATATTCATCAATTCTAAACAAAATGAAATTTCTCATTCATTCATTCATTTGCTTCAGATGGTGAAAAGTGCATGACCTTTATATATGGCCAATTTAAATAATGTTTTATTGAATTATAATTGAAATCACATTTTGTACCAAGAGTAACTCATTTGAAAGAGCAGAAAGTGTGGATCGTTTGAGAGTGTGTGTCTGGTAACCAGGGTAATAATGTAAAGCATTTAATAGAGATTCATACTAGGTGCTATATACTGTATAGGCCATATATTTCGCGTACATACATTTTTGCGAATTGGGACTTTACGACCATTTCGTAAGTGGTTAAATTCGTGTTCGGCTGTTTGCGCTAGTGCAGTAATGTATGTAATACACTTTCATGTATTGCTTTGCATTTGGTGTCAATATTTTAGCGTGTTGTTAATTTTGCAATTCACAAGTGATTCGCGAAATTCAGGAAAATAAAACCCTCCGGAAATATATGGCCTATACAGTAAATCAAAAGCCTTATTATTATTATTATCAATAGATTGATTAGTTTGCAGCTCACCAGTCTTGCAAAGCCTGAGTACTCGTCTCCTCTCATCATCCTCTGCCTTGTCCTCCTCTGCAACCTCCACCACCCCCCACACCTCGATGTTAGCCAGGGGGGCCAGCTGGGGCAGAACGCTCTCCAGGAAGTCCTTGTGGTGCGGGGATGCGGTCCGGTTGCCTCGCGACCAAGCATTGTCGTACATGAAGATCATCACCAGGAAGCTAGCAATTACAATGATGATAATAATACCAATTATTGTTATGATAACAATAAGAATAATAAGTCATAAGAAAATAGGGCTTCCCCAGGATTTAAACCAGAGACCTCCAGATGGCTAGACCGGCGCTATACCAACTAAGCTAGAAAGCTCTTGTAATGGATTGTATTCATCCCTGAAACCCTATTCAATGCTCGCGATGGTCAGAAGCATTTCCATTTATATTACAAACTTCTGGTCAGTTTCCCTAGTTTGAAATAAATAATAATTATTCAAATAATATAGTATTAATAGTGCGCCGTCTATTTAGATGCAATATTCAGAGTCACATTACTACCCTTGGTCCACACAAATATGTTGTGCACCATCTCACGCATACTGGTCTGAACATCTGTACACGAATGGTACAGGCTTATTAAACCAAACTCATGGACCCATTTTTCCTGTTTGGTAGATATCAGCAATGTGGAATAAATGCCTTGCTAAAGGATATAAATGCCATGGTAATTGTGTACCTTCCAGACTGAAAGTTAAAGTGATCCATTAACTTTATATTTTTTCCAAAAAAGTGATATTTAAGACTTCAATCATGAACCAATATCATTGGCAGATTCTTGACAATGATATGTGAGATTTTCATAGAAACGGAATAATGTTTATAGTGAAAAAAAAGTAAATTGATTTTGTCCTGATCGTTCGTGTGAAGTATCCAATCCAAATTCTGATACTATGGAGGATTTAGTCTCTGAATTTGGATACTCTTTACTACAGTCAAAAGCATCTACAGACGCTTTAAAATTAAATCTCAAATAGCTCAATAATTAGGGAGAAAAATCCAAACCCACTTAATTATTGTGTTATCATAAGCCAATCAACAAGGTACAAGAGTATACAAGTACAAGTGTACAAGTGTGAAGTGATTTTGGTTGAAATTTCACAAAGTTAATGAATCACTTTTAGCACAATTATAGTGTATGCCTTTCAGACTGAAAGTTAAGCGGAGTAGTGTGTGCCCTACCTGCCGATCTTGTCCCTGACATTCTTGTAGCTGTGTGTGAGGTGCTGCTGTAAGTGGCCCAGGAGTCTGTGCAGGAGGCCTGGAACTCTCCACTCCTGCTGGAACAACCCTCCTTGTAGGATGAACAGACGACTGCAAGAAAAGAAGAACAAAAAAAGAAGAAATCAGTTGTTTGGTTATGAGACGGGTCATATAATGATTTGTATTTGTTTAATCAGAGGATAACAAGCAGAGGCAGAGAATGTGAAATATAAACAGGCAACTGGAGACAAATGAGAAATTCTTTTAACAGAGCATGCCAAGCTGAGGCAGAGAATGTATTTATTAATTTATTTATTCAATGGTTTATGTATACTGTTTTGTTAAACCAGAACGTCAATGACGTAGCGCTCATCCGCCATCTCGCAACATCAAATATCGCAAATTTCATGTGGTACACTTTTCAACTGGTCAAAAAATAAAAATTTGATGCCCTGGAAGGGACATGGGAAAAAATTAAAAAATTAAAAAATAAATTTTAAAAATCAAAATAAAAATATAAATAAATAAAATAAAAAACAAAAACAAACAAAACAAACAAACAAACAAACAAAAAATAAAATTAAAAAAATAAAAATTAAAAAAATGGAGAAAAATTTCAAAATTCTTTGTAGAAGTTTAGTGTACCAAAGTTAGCTCTACCAGATAAAGCAAACCAAATCAAAATCGGTCGAGAAATGAAGGGGAAGAAGCATTTTTTGTGATTTCGAATAATTTGCATAAATTACCATAGATAATGAATTTCATGAATCTGTATAGAAGTTTGAAATCCCCCTCTTAGCCCTATCTTATGAAACCTAGCCCTATTAGATAAACCAAACAGAATGAAAATCGGTCGAGAAATGAAGGAGAAGAAGCATTTTTTGTGATTTCTGGAATAAATTTGCATAAATTACCATAATTAATTAATGGAGAAAAATTTCAAAATTCTGTGTAGAAGTTTAGTGTACCAAAGTTAGCTCTACCAGATAAAGCAAACCAAATCAAAATCGGTCGAGAAATGAAGAAGAAGCATTTTTTGTGATTTTTGGAATAAATTTGCATAAATTACCATAATTAATTAATGGAGAAAAATTTCAAAATTCTGTGTAGAAGTTTAGTGTACCAAAGTTAGCTCTACCAGATAAAGCAAACCAAATCAAAATCGGTCGAGAAATGAAGGAGAAGAAGCATTTTTTGTGATTTTTGGAATAAATTTGCATAAATTACCATAATTAATTAATGGAGAAAAATTTCAAAATTCTGTGTAGAAGTTTAGTGTACCTAAGTTAGCTCTACCAGATAAAGCAAACCAAATCAAAATCGGTCAAGAAATGAAGGAGAAGTAGCATTTTTTGTGATTTCGAATAAATTTGCATAAATTAGCATATATAATGAATTTCACGATTCTGTGTAGAAGTTTTAAATCCCCCTCCTAGCCCTATCTTATGAAACAATCAGAATCAAAATCGGTTGAAAAATAACGAAGAAGAAGCATTTTGAAAATTGTGGACGGACGGACGGACGGACGGACGGACGGAAGGACGGACGGACGGACGGAAGGACGGAAGGACGGACGGACGGACGGACGCCGGACGCAACGCCATGGCATAAGCTCATCGGGCCCTTCGGGCCGGATGAGCTAAAAAAAGTTACACCTGAAAAAGAACTCCTTGAAGATTGAAAATTCAAGATACTTTTACATGAAGTTGAAAGGAAAAAGAAAATCCCAATGTATCATTAAGTGCCAGTACTCAAGTATTATATAATCAAGTGAAAGAGTTTACACTAGTTTATACATACATAAACTCAAACGATATTCAGAAAGGTTTATTGGCCGATACATGACTACCACACAGAATAGGTTAAATATCACACATCACAAGAGGTTTTGTTTTTGTACCTGGCATCAAGGAAGGAGCCTCTCTCTTCATCCTCGCTGATTGGCTGCTGAGTGATCCACTCAAAGAACCAGTGCAGCTTGCGCGGGTCTCTGTTCTCAATAGACGTGGCCATACACAGCCCCCAGTCTATAATGGTCTCTGTTGTGACTAGGGAGAGGGAGGTCTTGAAGGCGGGCAGTAGCACATCTTCCCACAAATACTTGGTCTGTGAAATAAAAAACAAAAAACAAAATATATATTTATAAGTCAATGTCAATATATAACTATTAAACTACATAACAAAAAACAAAAAAACAATTTTAATATTTAAGGGTCTCTGTTCTCAATTGATGTGGCCATACACAACTCCCAGTTTACAATGGTATCTGCTGTGACTAAGAAAAAAGAGGTTTTTGAAGACTCCTTCTTTGCACAAATACTTGATCTAAGAAATGTCATTAATAGACAAACAAATTAACAATCTTGATCAATGAAACATTCCTTTTCTTTCTGACAAAACTGTAAAGAAACCATGGTCTGTTAAATATAATGTTATGGTAGGAAACTCAATATACAATTATTATGTACCAACTTTTTGTGTGAGATTTAAGTATAACAATTGGCGCACTGGCAAACATTTGGTGCTTACGAAACCATCAGTCCTGTTGGTTAAGTGAGTTTTGGTGATTAATTGCATTGTTTATGAATAACACAAAGCTTTTAAAGTGTTGGACATCTATTTCATATTAAACAACAGTACTAAAACATATAACCCTGTGTTCTTACAATGGCCTCTTGTATTGGCCACCAATGTATTAGGATCTACAAGCAACACAAATCTGAAGGAAAAGCTTACGGGAGAGCCCTGAATCATACCTTACTGAATCCCCAATGCTTGCTGCCCTGGATGAGTCCTGCTATGATCTCCATCAGACATCGCTGGCTGCTCTCCTGGGCATCTTGGGATAGGCGAGCTATGTGAGGCTCAAACACCGGCAAGAATGTGTCTCCAAAGTTACGAAACAAGCCCTGAAACGACAAATATCTCATGTCACCTCCATATCAGAACAGATATTAATGCAAGAAATTTCTCCTGAAAAAAAAAAAAATTTAAATTAACAATGCGCAATATTTTCTGGAATTATTGTGCCATAAATATTGCATACTGTATTGATTTACCAAACAAACAAGAGCAAGTGAGCCCACCCCCCAAAAAAAATTAAATAAAAATATTGTTTATAATAGTGTTAAAAACCCACAAGAAAAGTGTATACAGCTCAAGAAAAAAACCCAGAAAATTTCATTTAAATTAATTTATTTCCACATTTTGCATTAAAAACCAATAACAATTAGATAAAAGTGGTACAATGACAATTACAAAATCTTGCAAGTAAAACTAGGTACACAGATACAAATAGGAAGAAAGTAATCTATTAAACAAACACTTGATGAGAAGATAACCAAAAACGAATGAGTGGTCTAAAAACAACATACCTTGAAGAGGTAGAATCTCTTCACGTCAAACTTGTCTCGGCCTTTCCTGTCCTCCAGGGAGTGGAAGCCCACCAGTTTCTCCACAAACACGGGGTCGCTGAAGTGATCGTACATGATCTGTTCGGCTTCTGAGAGCTCCCCCCTGCTCCGGTCCAGCTTGGGTTGGTCAGAGTACGGTGCGTAAACCTCCATTTTGCTGTGAGGGCAAAACAGATGCATGTTTGTACAAATAAAGACTTGAACGATAAGATATGTATTTCTCCTATTGCATTAAAAATTACTTCTAGCTGTGGGTCAAAGCAGACACAGTTTGGATCATAATTGCATAAATAAAGATTTGATGTAAAAGATGTGGATTTCTCCTACCACATGAAAACTACTTCTAGGTTGAGTTGTTCAGATTACATTGCATAAAATTCAACTTTGCAGTGGATGCAAACCAGACAGTTTGGATCATCATCAAACTTGATGTATAAGAAATGTATTTATTCTTTGTATTTATCACTTTAAGTACTACCTTAATAGTGCCATGCCTTATGCATTTATATATATATATTTTTTTTCCCTTCTGTTTTATTCTTTTATTGATTTTATCATAATATTGAGTGGGATGAGGGTGTTTAAGTGAGAGAATAAAATGATGGAAGATGGGCTGTTTCCTACTAAGGCCAGTATCCCCAGTGGGTCTTCTCCACTCCTTCAAGTAAATTAGGATGGGGGTTAAGTAAAAGAGGGAGAGGGTGTGGGGGTTTGTAAGGTGAGAAGGGATGGACTGCAACCATGTGTTGTCCATGTACTCCAAAGACCTAAGGGAAGGAAATGTGGTAACAGTAGGGGTAGAAGGGTGCAGAGGGGGTACAGAGAGGTGATAGTAGAGTGCATGGTTCCTACCTGGGCCAGCAGTAGTACCCCCAGTGGGTCTTCTCCACAAAGACAGTCTTATCCCACTCCTCCTGTGTGGTGGGCAGCCTGTCACACTGGTACTGCAGCCACTTGTTGTCCTGGCGCTCACCAGGCCCTAGGGAGGCACCAGCTGGAGGTGGGGCACACCCTGCTGTGGCATAGGGATCTAGGAGGACCTTCTTGTGGGAACGCTTGAACTGCTTTAGCATTGCACTCAATACAGATACGGCAAGCTGAAAGAATAAAGGTAAAGAACAAGTTTTGTTTGAAGTAAAAAATTGTTTAAATAGTTGGGGCACACCCCTTCTGTTGATCTATAAAGTAGTATATGGAAAACTATCAAGTATTGTTTGAAGCGAGCAATCATTGATGGGCCGCACCCTACTGTGAAAAGGGACCATGGAGAACTTTCTTGTCGGGGAAGCTTCAACTTCTTCAGTATTACACTCATTGGGGATTAAGGCAAGCTGAAAGAATATGGGGAAGGAACAAGTATGGTTTGATGCGAGGAATGTTTCTAATTACATTAATAATAATAATAGATAACTTTTATATAGCGCTTACTAATGTTTCATAGTGCTTTACTACCACCTGCGGTTCCATTATTACCATGGCTTAAGCCGAGCTGCCCTGAAAGGCGTAAACAACCATTTCAAGGTATACATTCCTATCAGGTATCCATTTACTAAACCTGGGTTGAGAGTAGCAAATGTGGATAATGTGCCTTGCTAAAGGAGTGCCTTGCTGCAGGTTGCTGCTCTCGTAATTGAAGACAAAGGCCCAAACCAATATACCACGACAATCCCGAGTGAATTCACATGCTCACCTTTCGTAGATGAAGTGTTTCATGAACGAGGTGTGAGGTGAAGAGCCTAACAACGGAGATCGGAGGTGGGGTGTCTTGTCTCAATTGTAGACTCAGAAGACCAGCTGCCATCTGAGATAACTTCCATCTCCTTTGAACAAATTAAATAGTGTTAAAAGTGTTACAAGGGTTACATAAACTGAAATGAAGTCTATAATAAGAATTTACACACATGTTAACAGTCAGAATGCCAATCAGCCCGATTCCACTGTATTTATTCATATCGTATTCATAGATTTGCGACCCGCACGCACCAATGAGCAATGCAGAGGGGTATTATTTTGAGCTTTATGGAACCTTAACATAGTTTTTAATGAATGAATGTGGTATCAAATTTTAGAGGAAGAATCATATTTTATGTCTATAATAATTAATCAAGTATTAAATCAAATTTTACCAGTGAAATTTCTTGTCAAATATCACCAAAAAATAATAAGTTCCAGAAGTAAAAAATAACAGTTTATGCTTCTTGCGTCTCAATGATTTTATAATCATTGTAAAGCATGTTTTATACTCTTTCAGGATATGTAGGTTTTATTTTGTTGCGTTGGATAATCGGGTCAGGAGCCAAGAAAATACCACTCAGGTACAAATTAAGAACAACTAAAATGCGAACGAGCATTCCTATTGGATGGTACGAAGGGGTGTGTTTGAAGCGGGCCAGTGATTGGCCTCATTCAAATAACGCAATACCAGGCTCCCCCTCGTAAACACGCTGTGCGGGGAAAGAGAAATTCTCTCTCTCCCTCTCTCTTCATCGCGGGACGTGCAGAATCTGCGTGATGCTGAATCAACCAATCAACGGGCTGGATTGCCGCTGAAAGCCAACAATATGATATTTTATGTTGTCCTTTGCTGGTCTTTGTTGGCTCCTGACCCGATTAAGAAATAAACGGCTTCAAAATTGACATATTTATAAAGTGTATTAAATTACCTTTCATATGGTATAAATATGAAGGAGACGCAGGTACATTTTGTAAGTTTTCAAGCCGAATGAAAAAGAACTTTCAAAAACGAATTTTGTCAAGTTATTACACTTGATTTTCATCTTTTTGTCGTTGTTGAATTAAAAATATAATTATATGGAAGCAAAGAATGACATATTTTCTACAATGTCATATATCACATTGTACAATAGGTTATTGCAAACTGAAGTTATCGCATTTTTAAAATGATGTATCTCCAGCCGAGTACTATTCGGGAGAGAAAGTTCGATCGGTGGAATCTGAATAAAACGAGCGTTTTAGCCTCATTAAAACATGCTTTGCTCTATGACTGTTAATGACTCACTATTAGAGGTTTTCAACATAAAGAGAATACTTAAGTAGTATTTGCAAATGTTTTCTTGAAGAATTATGGAAATATGAACAAAAACATTCAAGCCATAGGCATCATTTCATTTACATTACATAATGAATGGTTAGCCAGGTTTCACTTATACATTTATTTGATATACAAATGATAATCAAAACAAAATTAAAAGGCTGCTGAAGACAAAACTCACAGGTTTCCTTTCTCTACCAGTTCAACCAGTCCATCCACCAGCTCTGTGTAGTTCCTGCAATACATAAAATAAATAAGTAATGCACATTCATTGTACCAAGTCCTTGAAAACTCTTCTATGCTAATCAGTTTGATGTCTTAGAGGGTCCTTAAATTTAGAAGTCGTACCCTGTGCCAGTGGGCACAGCAGGCAGGGCCTATCTCTGTTTCATTAGCCTGAGGTCATATGTTTTTTATAAGCATCGTCAGCTACAGAAGTGATCTATGCCTTTTGTATAGACTTTTTTTGCAGGGGGGGGGGGGGGGGTACAATATATCATTCATCAATTAATATCTACTTAAAATGTTTTTTTGACTGTCATACCGTTTTCTCTGGTCATTCTTCTCCTGCAGTCCGAGTGCAGACTGTGTTTCTTGCTCTGGTGTGATGCTTACACCCAACTCCTTCACAAGCTGCCTGGCCTGCTCCCTGCTTTCATCTGTTACCTGGTTAGAACAAAGCGTCACATAATAATGAACATTAGTTTCATATTTTGCCCATAGATATAAAGTGTCCAATTACCTAATATACCTCTTCACTACAATAGGCACGCAGGAACATTGATGGCTAGAGCATAGAAATAATTTTGTATTCAATCATAAGTATAGAATAAACTACAGGTCCTTGGATGCCTTGGATCAATACAAAAAAATTAAAATCAAAACTAACACATCTATTGGTCAATGAATCCACCATCCATTAATCAATCAAATCAATCAAACAAATCAATCAAACATGAATTGATCAAACAAATGGATGAATCAAAACAACGGATGAATCAAACCGAAGGATAAATCAAACCAATGAATCAATCAAATAAACCCACTGACCGACTGACCAACTAGCCAATCAATCAACCAATCAATCAATACCTGAACAGTGATGGCCAGTGTGTGGTAGAGCTTGTTGATCTTGACCATGATGTGGCTCAACATCTTCATGATGGAAGGCTTCTCTGAGTGACCAGCATTGACCACTCCAAGCCAGCAATCCTTGAGAAGGGGCCATGACATTGGACACGCTTTTGTTGAGTTCATGCCGGGGCCACTCAGCACGTACAATGCACCCTGGAAACAAGACAGAGAACTTGGTGTTAATTCATTTAAAAAGAAGATGACTCGTTGAGCTCATGTTGAGACTGCTCAGCACTAATAACTTTCTTGACAAATCAAGAGGAAAGTTTTATATATAATTAAACTATCATTATCAAATAATGGCACATACAAAAAATGTGGGACAGTGTATTTATCAATGGTTAACACAAGTGACATTTTCTGCATATGCTGCTATTTTAAACATCAGTTTAATAACAAATATCATGTACATGCAGTGCCAATCATTTGAAAAACACAATTGCAACTCTCATGATTTGGAGCTTAGGTTTCCAGGATATTTCAAACTGTCTTGGTGTGTTAAATGATGCAACAAGATGGAACATTGGCCATGATTCGTCAATAAACTCGTAAAGAGCCTAACTATCAATCCTAGCAGGATCTTCATCAGGGTAACAAATTGTCATTTGTTGCCCTGATGAAGATCCTGAAAGGATTGAATATAGGATTTAGTAGATAAGCAGTTTTCAGCAGTATTTTCTTTATGAACTTAGAGGGTTAACTACCTTGAATTGTTGGTGCGAGATGGCTTCATCTTCCCTGAGGTTTGGCAGGATCTTTGGGATGAGCCACTTGGACCAGTTGATTGTGTTGTCTACAGCACAGAACAGCGTTGCCTGGGCCTTCTTACGTACCTATGGACACAAACAAAATACAAAAATATAAAGTTGATTAAGATATCAAAGTGTATGAATCAAAAATTCTAACCCAAACTCAATTGAGTAAGTTGAGATGTTTCACAAATGACTACAATCTTCTTCTGGCTACCCGCCAAAGAGGAGGGTGGTCTTTGATATACATTATATTTCAACTGGATGAATGAGAACATTCAGTACATCAACTTAGTTGATTAAGATAGTGTAAAGGCATCACGAGACCAATAAGACACAAGAATGAATTCTAATCAAATGATCAAAATGCAGAGCTTTGTACATGACACCAGAAAAATATGAGAACAGTAGAATTTGTGTAATAATATTGTGATAAGGGCATTAAATCAGTTTCTGGCTAAATTGAGTTATGCATACCATCTTTATATCAGAGCTTCTGCTATAAAGTAAAGCCAAATTTTCAAATAATAACTACCCTCTAATTAAAAAAAAATTAATACAAAAACAAAGAGAGCTTACATTAGATTTCTACAGGGCTCCTAAAATGTTAACATTAATATCTCTACAAAAAGTGACTTAGCACCCATCTTTTCTTTCAACTGAGGATATTCAACTGATACTGAATCTCTTACCTCGCTGTACCGGCTAGTAGCCAGAGTGAAGAGGTCTTCTTGTATCTGTCGGTCAAGCTTGGTGAAGACATTCTTGGTGAAGGCAAGACTTCTCAACTCATGCTGCAGCTGAACCCGGTCTATCAACAACGCTCGCAGGTGACTCTTCTTTCCATGTAACTGTTCCACAATGACAACAAAGAGAATAATAATAGCCAAAACACCCAAGAAATCTGGCATAAGTAAATTAACAAATTAACCAAACTAACCCTAGGAGAACTTACTCTTATAAATACACATTCACTTATTTTCAAATGTCAAACTGAAATAATTTAGGGATCCACAAATCCAAAGGCTTTGCTCCCTAGTAGTCCCCTTCAATGCCATAACAATTTTCTGAGGAAGAACATCAAATACGTTTGAAATGTCAAGACAAAATAGTAAGTTCATTGTGTAATAATAATATTTTGTATTCAATGTAATAGTTCTTACGTAATTATCACACTATGGTATATATATCAACTTTATACATTGTGTTTTACAGTGGTTAAGCATTTTTCAGCAGTCTTTTTCTCAATTTCTTCATTCAACCATCCCTATATTTGTTCTGTTGGGAATTGAAAAATAATTTAATCTGAAAATCAATTTTGGTTTTGGGTTGGGAATTGAAAAGTAATTTAATCTGAAAATCAATTGTTGTTTTGGTTGGGAATTGAAATGTAATTTGATTTAAAATTGTAATTGAAAGGCTTACCTTATCTTCCATTGCCCTCTTGATGGTGAGGAAGCCCTTCCAACGCCCATCAAAGTCCTTCTTCTCAGAGCCTTTGTACCACAACAAGGCATTGATGATCTGCACAGCAAATACAATCACAACGTATAATAATAATAATAGCATTAAATATAACAACAATAATTAATCATTTTATAGTGCATTTCAAATTAGCAAATGTCCATTGCACTTTCCAACCTCTCCAATCTAATCTACAATGAAAATGATAATGGATAATGATAAATAATTGAACTAAAGCATCATTACTGAATGGACATATCTGTGGAACAAGCATTTTCAGTGTTTCAGAAACCAAATTACCCTGATTTTCATAATTGTTTGGCAATTTTTAGTAATTTTTAGTAAATCAACAACACGAAACTCTAAGGTAGATAAATACATCATACTTTATTATAGAATGGGTTGATAAATCCCTGCAATCTGATTGGTTGAGAGCAAAATTTGTGCAGATAATTAATTGTACTGGATGCATAAAAAGTCATGCGTCCGGTAAAAAAATCATGCGTCCGGTAAAAATTTCATGCGTCCGGTAAAAAATTTCATGCGTCCGGTAAAATTATTTCATGCATCCGGTAATTTTTCTAATTTTTAATTTTTTGACTTTTTGGGGGGCGTAACAATGCCCATTCTATAAAACAGATGATGCGCAAGTTTATTTCGTGGGTCGGTGGAATTGTTTGCACACGGTAACTATGGAAACTAGTCTAAACCCACTCGGCTTCGCCTCGTGGGTTTAACAGTTCCATAGTTACCTTGTGCAAACAATTCCTACCGACCCACTCATACCTGCGCATCATTTGTATACTAGAGCCCCACTTGCCACTCCTTGTCAGACCGCTTGTACCACAACAAGGCATTGATGATCTTAACAGCAGATACAAATATAATGGCAAATGTTTGTAGGGTTATTATTTATTTTTAAATCAAAATCCATGACTTTCCATGACCTATACAGCAAGAATTCTATGACCGAACAAGGTTCATTGACTTCTTCAGTTACTTTTTGTAACACAATAAGTTCTAACAAATCTGTATTTGTATTTCAGTGATAAAGAAATGCCAATGAAAAGAAATTTCATGACTTTCCATGACCAATGAGATCACATTGCAATTTCCCTGACTTTCAAGGCCTGGAAACACAAAAGTCAAATTGTGTGACTTTCCATGGGGTGTTCCACAAAGATACTAAGTTGAGCTTAACTTCTAAGTTGAACTTTAAATTATGGTAGGCAATTTGTAGCCTTGGAATAAAACATATTCAAGCGCAAGTATATGCAAGTATTTAAGACTTGCAACAAAAATTCAAGGCTCCTTGATAATAATAAAGATTACTAATATTTTATCAAAACTGTTTAAACAATTTTACAAAAAGACTAACGGCTTTCCATAATTATTAGGTCCAACTTAGAATCTTTGTGAAACACCCCCCCCCCCCCTGTATGAACCGTGTAAATGACAAAAAAACAGACAGAGAGACGAGCACTAGACTTACAGAGATGATGAGGATGAGGGACTTGATATCATCCTCTCCGGTCGCTAGGAGATGATGGAGCAGGTCATGCATGAGTAGAGCAGTCTCTTCCCGCATTCCCTCAAAGACTGCCTTCTGTTCTGCTGACCCTGTGATCAGGCTCAGGTTGTGTATGGGCACACTGCCATCCAAACTGCGGCAAACCAAAGATGGTACAAAAGATTGATATAGCACTACAGGATTAACACTACACATACATTTTAATTTTTATGTAACACTTGTTTATTGCAAATGTTAGTACAAAAAATTGATGTACAGCACTACATGATTAACACTACACATACATTTTATGGAACACTGGTTTATTGCAAATGTTAGTACAAAAGATTGATGTCCAGCACTACAGGATTAACACTACACATACATTTTATGTAACACTGGTTTATTGCAAATTTATCAATACATGCGACGTCCAATTCAAAAGGACAATAAATTTCATTACAAAAATTACACTGGTAAAATTAAAAACATAATTTTTATGATTAATCAACAGTGGTATTTGTATTCTAAGCAAATAATATGGTATAATAATGATTGTGGCTCTGACTCACAATTCTTGGAGGGGATCCTTGTTCCACTTTGGGATGAGGGCCCCTGCTCCGCTCAGAGAGAAGTACACAATGGTCAGAGTCTGAAGCAGCTTCTCCCTGCAAAATACACAGAGAAAATCAATCATAATAATGTCATCATTAATTTAATTTATATAGAGCATATCATTCGTTAAAAATTCTCTTTTCACTTTACATCTTATATTCAATCATTCCTACATATTTATTATCAAAATTTACAATCTTGAGAATGGTTTTTAAATAGTAGTCTTACTAGGCTCTCTGTTACGTATGGGATTTAGTACTTATGTATTGCTCATCTGTTAGTCCTAAGCTCTTTGATAATGCTCATTGCATTCATGAATATTTCCACATTCCTTATTTTTGCATCCAAATTCATTAAATACCTAACGTAACATGACCAATTATACAGGTCTTTTTCGAAGCGTTACAATTCATGTTGCATTCACATAAAAAGAATACAACGATTACAATTACATAATACAATACAATAGGGAAATGCAAACTATTTAAAACAAACAAACAACAATATATGTTCATGCTTTGAAGGATAGCTGGCCAAAGTGCTTTACAGCCCACAGCTACCAACATTGAATTTCAAGTTTTCAACAATCAGGAAAATGTAGGAGAATTTGATCAGAAATCAGGGAGATATCTATCAAATGCATACAACCTAATGGCAATAATATTTCAATAATCAGGGAGATTGGCTGATTGGATGAAATCCGATGCAGTAATCTTGGTTCTTATAATAATAATAATAATAATAGGTTTGATTTATATAGCGCCTAATATGATAGAGTATCATCTCTAAGCGCTTTACCCTATTATTACCCAGGTCATAGGATACAATGCAAACCAGCACAAATTGTGTGCACCATCTCCACATCCTGGGGAGCATTCCTTTTGAGCATTGAGAAGATAATTCACATAAAGGCTTTCATCTCCTACCGGGTCCCCATTTATACTCCTGGGTAGAGAGCAGCAATAGTGGATAACTGTCTTGCTGAAGGACAAACACGGTGGGCAGGGTTTGAACTCGGGATCTCATGATCAGAAAGCGCGCTCTCTACCAATCTTACCACACCACATCAACTATTTTCAGGGAGTCTCCTGTGAAATCAGGGAGACTTATTGGCAGCTCTGACAGCCTCTCCTTACCAGCGAAAAAATTAATATTTTTATTTCGGGGGCTCCATTTTCGGGGGCTACAAATATCCGGGCTCTTTTTCGAATTTCAGGGGCTACTAATAAGCTATAATGCTGTAAGTGATCATTTCATAAGCATTTGATCACAATCCAAACAGAAAATCCCACAAAAAATCCCGAAAATCAAAAAAAAAAAAAAAAAAAAAAAAAAACTTTTTCTTTTTTTCGGGGGCGAATTTTTTTTTTTCGGGGGCGAATTTGGGCATTTCTGGGGCGAATTCGCCCGCCGCCCCCGTGTATTTTTTTCGCTGCTCCTTACCTGCTCATCACCTCGCCCTTGACAATGTCCTGGAGCTTCTGTAGCTCAGGCTTGAAGAAGCCATCCAGGATGTTCCTCACGCAGGCAACACCCTCATCGGTTGGAGTGTGCCACTTGATGTCCAGGTGGTGGATGTCACCAGACTTGCCCCAATCCTAAAAAAAAGAGTCAAAATTGTATGATTTTAACAAAACAGTGCATTTTCAATTAAAATAAGAAAAATAACACTGCAGTTGGATGATATCAAACGTATGATTTGCAAAATTTCCTTAAGCAATTACATATGGTTCACAAATAATAGCAAACATGATGATGCTATAAGCTCACAACACTCAACTAGTTATTTACACAAATTTATCACACTTACCATATCTGGATGTGATGAAGACTGTCCGACTCTCATTATACATGTATATGCTTTGGTAGCCTGAAACAGGAACTGGCCTACAAATTACATTTTAGTTGTAATCTGTCACCATTTGAAATCACACCCCTTAGTTGATCAAAACTGTGATTATGGATGAGGGTTGACATAAAAGAATACACAATTTTCTCATTCCTTCATTGTCAGTTTGAAACTGGCTCGGCCCAGCCTAGCAGACCAGTGTTAATGTCAAGCCCTGATATACAATATAACAACCCAACTATATCGTGAAAAATGTCTACTCACCCTAATAGGCAGATACTCAGTAAGAGGTCTATCAAATCCCTGAGCCATGCTGCAGTACTCTCTAGGGTAAGTCAGACACATGGCTCGAAGCCAGTGGCGCATGAGGAGGCATGCCAGCTCATATCCCCTCTTGCAAGTCACATGGAGCGTTGCCTTCAGCACAGAGAATAGAGTGTCCTTGTAGACCAAGACTGCTTCACTTGGTACCCGGACAACCTAGTGATGATATAGAGACGGGAGGTAATAAAGAAGATTATTTTTCATGGCCATCATTTACTGATATACACATAATACAAATTATAGCATCCTTATAATATATTCCAAGAGTTATATGTTCAAAGAGTTATTACATTTTCCAAGAGTTAATACATTCCTTTTGCATCACAATATTTGTTTCCTTCAAAACTAAGAATGTGTCCTTGTAGACCAAGACTGCTTGTTACCCTAACAACCTGGATATGTAGAGAGGAAAGCAATAATCAAAGATGAAAATGTCCCAAATAATATTTTTCCAAGAATAATTACATTCCTTTTGTTGCCTTCAAAATTGAGGATGTGTCCTTGTAGACAAAAGACTGCTTCACCTGGCAACCTAGAAAGGATAAAAAAAGGGGACAATTACAGGAATCATTCAGAGTACCTTTCAACCTTTCCAAGCTGTTTTTCCATTATTGTTAACCGTCTCTCTAGAGCTGGTTGTACGAATGGAAATACACTCCAATCCACATTGCTACTTTAATGAGAGACAAACCTGCCCAATTCATCCTCCAATTTTAAACATATGGTTAGTTCTGAATGCTCGCTAATTAGAACGTAATAAATCCTGTTCACTACTTCAGACAACACCTTTAAATTGAAGATGATCTCTAAGTCTTACTCTATTCTTCCTGATGATTTAGCTTATCTGAGATAAAGTCATCCAATAAGTGTTAATGCTTGATGATTACAGTACTTCTTGCTCGCTAATTAAAAAGTAATTAATCATGTTCATTACCTCAGACAAGATCTGTAGATTGAAGAGGATCTCCTTATCCAACTCTTCCTCTAGTTGTAGCTCATCTGACGTGAAGGCGTCAAGCACCTTTCTACTGCAGTGAGGGACAAACTTTGCCAAGGCATACGCTGGGTTCACCTGCAAGGGTATCAATCATGATAATAATGAGAATAATGACGACAACAACAATAATAAATATAATAATAATGAAAATAATAACAACAATTGTAATAATATCAATATTTTGTAAGCGCACTTATCAAAAGACTTAATCAATGTGCTTTACAAAACGAAAAAAACAGGGAACAGACTAATACCTCTGTCCTGAATTTTTAAAAATTACATTAATTTTACATTAAAAGTTTACTTCAGTTGAAATCAGGACTGTTTTGCTCTTAACTTCACATATAGCTTAAATTGTTTGAGACACTGTGAAAAGATATCACAATCAGACTTGGATGGCAATTGATCCAATGATTTCCTGAAAGGGTGTTTTGTTCTTAATAATAATAATATACTTGATTTATATAGCGCGTAATATGACTGATAATCATCTGTAAGTGCTTTACAATGATATTATTACCCGGGTTACGGATGCATACTGTAATCAATCCAGCACACAACGCGCACATTTTCCACTCCATGGAAAGTAGATGCTCTCCACCCCAACCTCCTATCCTAAATTCCAGTGAAAATTCTGGAAAACCAACCTTAGCAGCTGCTCTGCACATGTTGGCTACAATCTTGCCAGAAACCTTGGTCTCCAGTATCGATGACGACACGTAGCGAAACAGACGACCCACAGCAGCCTAATATGAAGAATGAGAATGAAGAAAGGAATGGTGAGAAATGAAACAGCAAAAACGACAACCTGAAATAATTAAACACATAGTGCAATTAAAAGATAAAAGGATGGGGACATCTAAACCAAACTATTAGTCGCTCAATGCATCGATGCACGATACCCTTCTACAATGCTTTGTATCCCTTTAAAAGGTTCAGTCATACATTACACTAGGTGTTGATTAATAAAAAAACAAGATGGATCTTTGACTGCGTGCAGTCAAAATCTAATCAGTTCAATGGGCCGTATGCATAAAACGTATCAATTGCTTATAAGCAATTGCTTCAAGCACAAGCAAGAGCTTGTCAAGCAAAAGATCAAGTTCAAGCAATTGCTTAACTTCGTATGCATAAGCTTTTGCTTGTGCTGAAACCTTTTGCTTACACTGCCTAAGCAATTGCTTACGTGTTGAACAAAGCATCGTTACGGTTGTGCGAACATCGCACTGCATGACAACAAAGGGGATTCGTAGTGTATGCAAACATCGTGTAGTCCCTTGCATAGCAGCTTTCCCTGGTCGTGCCCGACCTGGCAACAGTATTTTTCTTACGCAAATATTTTCAAATCATGAACAAAATTGCCAACATGGATATAAATGTCTAAAATAACAGCCATTTGATTAAATATGTAATCACAACATAACTTCTGGAACCAGGAGTTCTAAATCATCCTGAAACGGTATGAAAACTTGATTCTGAAACGCGAATGTCCTTAGTAAGCAAGAGCTCAAGCTGGTCTGGAGGTGCTTGAAAAAACGCAAGCAATTGCTTATCAAGACAAGTAAAAGGTTCGTTTTATGCATACGGTTTTAAGCAATTGCTTGTTTGGTTAGCAATTGCTTACGAGCAGTAAGCAATTGCTTGTGCTTGTAAGCAAAAGCTTTTGCTTGCAAACAATTGCTTGTTTGTGTGCATATACCGATTCAAGCAAAAGGCTAGCACAAGCAATTGCTTGTTTTTATGCATACGGCCCATTGTCACCTCAACATAAATGTATCAAGTTTAGTGACAATACGTCAATTGGTTTTTGAGAATTCTTGAGAGTACTTACGGACGGACAACCTGAAAACATGCCTCTGGCCACTTAGTTGCGGAGGCATACAAATATTATTTTTGTATTACTATTATTAATGTTATTAAATTTGTCTTATCATTACTACCATCATTATTTTTAATATTATGGTTGTTGTTGGTGATGTTATTGACTGGATGAGTGAAATTATACATCAGCTGAACACCTGACCTGATCATACCTTGTATATCTGAGGGGAGCTCTGCGTGCAGATGGTGCTGAAGGTAGATGACAGCCCGATGTCAACCATCGTCTCTTGATGATTGACCCTCTCCTGGGCACTGTCCTGGCCTCGTGTGTGCTCAATGGAAAACGCCTCGATCAGGTTGAAACATCTGGGGTAGAAATGTAAGAAAATCAGAAACAATGTGTAAATTGGTTTAGTATTTTGGTAAACAATAAAACAGCAGAGTAGGAATGTCAGTATTTGATTAGACAAGGTTGAAGTAATTTTTGTTAGAAATCATATAAGAGGTTAAGTGAGTTGTCCAGGTCTTGTGTCAGCTCAATGGAAAACGCCTCACTCAGTTTGAAACATCTGGGGTAGATATGTAAGAGGATCGGAAAAGGTGGTCAAGTATCTTGGTGAGACATTGACAGGGCAGAGAAGAATCATCACTATTTTTTTTTCTTTTTCAGGTTGAAGGTCTTTTCTTAGGAATGAAAGAGAAGTTAAGTGGCATAGGGCTACAGAATCAAAAATAGACACCACCTTATGTGCCGAGTTGGTACAGAAAGAACTTTAACTTTTTAACTTGTAACGTACCTATCCATGAAGAGCAAGACAAAGTCCTCAAAGGTGGCAGTGGCCGAGCATATCTCCCTCTCCTGTTCCGTGATGTCATCCCTCACTAGCGGAGCCTCTGAACAGTCCACAATGGGTACCATCACAGTGAATGTAGATATTGCCTGAAGCGTCACCTGCAATGAGCAAACAATCCCAAAGGTGAATAAGAAGTCTTTTTTTTTTTTAAGCTGCAGTATTGTTTAATCTGATATTAAGGAGACCACCATGCAAAGAACACATGCTAATTTGTTTTAGTACCTTTATTTAATATGCAAAGAGTTGTTTAATTTATAAACAATGCAATCAATGACCCAAACTGACAGAACTTAACACTAACAGGGACTTAACAGAACTTAACATTTGCGAGTGCATCAATTATTTTATACATACGTTTGGAACGTCCTAGACAATAGAACTAGTTTTCTAATGCAGACCCATGGACAAATAATATAGTATAATGATGAATTTTAAAATCTAGAAACCTATATTCACAACTGTTTGGTGGAATGGGCTCTTAAACCTAATATCTTTCATTTATTAGAAAATTGTACTTGAGTCGATGCCAGGCAAAATGGCATGAGGAGTGGAAGTAATAATAATTGGCTGATTGTTGTCAGTTAACCATCAAGCACACTCAATATAAGTTGACGAGATATCCGACCACCCACCATGCATTTGGCAAAGTCGTTTGGGACGATGTCAGGCAGAATGGCATATAGAATGGTATGAAATTTTTGCACATTTAAAAAAACAAAAATCTGCAATGGTAATTGGCCAAAAACACTAAAAAATGATGAGATATCCGGACACTTACCATGCATTTGGAAAAGTCGTTTGGGTCGATGCCGGGCAGAATGGCATGTAGGAGTGGTAGGAGATGACTTGGGCCATCTGGAAGCCACTTCCCTCCCTTCAGCATCATCCTGGAGACTGACACCACACAGCTCACAGTGGCTATCAGCTGATGGGGCTCCGTTAGGGTGTCAAGCGCCTTGTACGTCCTGAGGTTCAACATTGCAAGGATATTTTTGTTAGCTGGGCTCTTCCTTTAAGGGATCTAGTAACTTTGTTGATATGTGCAAAAACTGGCAAATGGTTGATAAAATGTGCATTTTTGTGATTTGATCTGTCCACTGAGTAATGTGTGAAATTTCACTTACCAAGTAATGAACAAACTAGATGGATCTTCGACTGTGCGCAGTCGAAAATGATGCCTCTGCCATTACGCAATTGATTTATGTCAAGCCCAAATCAACATGTACACAGAATTAATTCTGTCAACTCAATTTTGATGGTACTCTGTCTTTTAGATCTTGACGTATCACAATTATGAGCTATAAGTGACCTTGACCTTTGCCCTCATGACCCCAAAATCTAATGACTACAATTGTTCCCTATTATACATTCAGGTATCAAGTTGGATTGAAATCTGATATTCAGTTCTTGAGATTTCCAATCTCAAGCTACTTTTACATATAATGAGCCCTGTGACCTTTGACCTTTGACCTCATGACCCCCAAAATCGAATCAGTTCATTGGCTCTCCAAGGAACATACATGTACCAAGTTTGGTCAGAATCTGTCAATCCCTTCTTGAGATAACGCGATCACGAGCTATTTTTGCATATATAATGAGCTCTGAGACCTTTGACCTTTGACCTCATGACCCCAAAATCTAATCAGATCATCGGCCCCCCAAGATACATACATGTACCAAGTTTGGTCAGAATCTGTCAATCCCTTCTTGAGATAACGCGATCACGAGCTATTTTTGCATATATAATGAGCTCTGTGACCTTTGACCTTTGACCTCATGACCCCAAAATCTAATCAGATCATTGGCCCCCCCAAGATACATACATGTACCAAGTTTGGTCAGAATCAGTCAATCCCTTCTTGAGATAACGCGATCACAAGCTATTTTTGCATATATAATGAGCTCTGTGACCTTTGACCTTTGACTTCATGACCCCAAAATCTAATCAGATCATTGGCCCCCCAAGATACATACATGACCCAAGTTTGGTGAAAATCCGTTAATCGGTTCTTGAGATAACGCGATCACGAGAACGGGACGTACGTACGTACGGACGGACGGACGGACGGACGGACAACCCGGAAACATAATGCCTCCGGCTACTTCGTTGCGGAGGCATAAAAAGTGACATTTGCTTGCTTATGCACTGACTTTTCCAGTGGATAATTACAAAATCAGAACGTAAAATCTTTGTGAATAAGGACTAACTTTTCCAGTAGAGTTGGGATGACGAGTTCTGGTCTGAGTAGCGAAAGGTTGTGTAGGGCTCCAGCAGCGTCTCTGTGTCCCATCTTACTGTACATGGCCAGGAAGACGGGAGCCTTGATGCTGTCTACAAATGCTGTGATGTCATCGTCTGACAGCTTGTGACTTTCTGGGATCTGCGGCTCCCAGCCTGGCTTCTTGTATCGCTCTCTGGAACACATCAAATAACAAAGAGAAAGAGTAATAAATGCATATATCAGGCCTCGACACTAGCCCCTGCCCTATTGCCCAGGGCAAGGTAAAGATTAATGTTGTGCAAGTATAAATTCATAAATGGGACTAGTCTAGTTGCAAAATTGGTCAACAATGAGAGGATGATGTCATTCCTTAGGTCAAATCTCATCTAGAAGTATAGTAACATTTTGAAAATTTATGATTTTACAGAGTGGAGGCTGGTATATACATATACACATTTAAAATGTGGCCACCAAATGTGATTCCCTGCAGAGGAAACAAAATTATGAAACCTGCATGTATGTAGAGGGATTGTACCACTCTCTGGAAGACTTGAAAGAACAAAGAATAAGCAACATAAATGCAGATTATATGTACAAAAATACAAATCTGCTTTATCTTTTAGCTGCCACCTGTGGCCACCAAAATTGATCCCCTGCAGAGAAAAACAACATATACAATAGAGTTCACCTGTCTACAGCGTCCACTTTTCTTAGTGTGGCCAAATGGGAATTGAGACCTTTATCCAGTTGTCTTGATCACTGAGCATACTAAATAATAGTTTGTTACTGTCTGTATTACAGTCATTAAATATATACTGTACATCTTTACTCGCAGCAACAATGACAGCAACAACAATGATGGTCAACTCACCTATGGACTCTCTTGACCAGGGCATTCGCTAGTTGGTTCAACATTCCCTGAAGGCCTACCTGTTATAACACAGAAGAAAATTATTGATGGTCAAAACCAAATAAATGACATTGATCAAATAAATCTGTTATACAAAAAAAAACATTGGAATATGATGTAACGGTCAGGTGAAAAATAACAATAACATTTTGGGGTAGGTTATGAAGCCGACCTTCATTAACTCATTTAGCACTGGTCCCCAAAATACTCAAGCTGCTGTATATCTTCAATTAGTTAAAATAGCACTCTCAATCAAACATTTTAAGGGGCAAGGTTTGGAAAGCCACGGAAGGATTTTAAACTAGTGGAAACGGGTAGTTTTCCCTTAATAGTGTGTTTATTTTTCATACAAACTCGGGCCGAAATATTGACCAAAAAGGATATTAGAATGTAATAATAGAGTAATTAATTTGGTTTGCCGGGCCACTCCAAAGCTAAATTCTTGAATTCTTACCGAGTATCTGCCAGTGTTGGAAGGATGGAAGTAGGAGTCAGTGGCAATGAAGAACTTGCTCAAGTGTTCTTGGCAAGTCTTGGTGCGACCCTGAAAGGATGAAGAAATAAAGAAATTATTGATCGCTAGTATGCCATTTGCTTTTTTAGAGCTACCATACATCCACTCCTATTCGTGATCGCTAATTTCAGTCGAGCTATGATCGTATCAATCATAGCACACATTTTCTCCCCACTTTTTTTTAGCGTCCCAAAAAGATTGCTTAGAATAAATTGTTTTCAAAGGAAAATTAAACAAAATTTGATCTTATAAGGAATAACATAAAGGTAAGACTTTTCAATCTCCATTATAACTTATTTGTTTAAATCATCTTCATTAGTCCTCTAGCCTTCAATATGCAGTCCCATGTATATCATTCCATGTGATTTCATTGCAAGCTCAAAAAGATTACGGATTGTCCTAGGAAGGGGGTAATAATTACTTTTATTAACATGGTAATTAGTGCATATTTCTTGGGTAAAAAACACCTTGATAGAGAAGGATGTTTTCACTTATCCTCCACATATTTTGGCCAGCTAGAAATCAGGGAATGTACCATCACTTTTCTTCTTCTTTTTTTCCACAGAAAACCAAAACGTCACGGATGCAGGTGATAAAATGAGAGTCGTATACAGCCTAGCTTTCGAGGTGATACACGGGGTGGTTAGTACACCAAAAAATAGGGTAGCAATTTTCGTTTTTCTTAGTTAGTATTAAATTACATGAGAATAATTACCAAATCATAAATTGTGAGTAGATTATAGCAAAACAATACCCCATGCATCAAGAAATTAGAGTAACATCAAACATACAACACAATGTGATGACCCTGTTTTGTAATGCTTTCAAACTTTGTTGGACAATTCAATTTCTACTTCATAATATCTTTCTGAATCAACAAAACTATGCAATTATCAAATGGACACATTTCTCTCACCAGCATGGAGACTATCCACACTGCCAGTGGACCATAGTCAAATCCCTTCCCGTTCCGTGCCACCTGCAACTTCTTTGATCCAACTGGTAGACTAAGGCCTCGCAAGAAACCTGTGAAGATCTACAGATGAAGGATGACATATTTTCATTACAATGTTTTAAAAATGATTATAGTATTATACCACTTTTGTAACTTGGATGACTTTTCAACACATTTCATGAATATGCAAAGTTATGATCACCATGTGAATAATACATGTAAACAGACCAAGTTATAACACACAAATATCATGTTTGTGGAAATTATGGAATATATATATAAGATATTTTCTATTCTGCATTGATTTGATGGTTAAATAAACTAAAATCAAACAAAATCATTTAATAGACATCACATTCGTTACCAATCAACTGTGGTAGATCAGGCTTACCATAGTTGAACCTGTGTATAATGACAAACTAAACAAGAAAAGTAGCCACTGTGGTAAAGCGAAGTCTATTCATAGGCAGTTTCCATTAACTTTTTTTTCTCTGCAGGGGACCACTTTTGGTGGCCACCTTAGGCAGGTTAGCTGCTATAGACAGGTGGCCGCTAGGACAGGTATGACTATTTTTATAGATGATAGTTCAATATAAGTTTTTTATCATTATACCTATACTTCAAACAAATAAATTTACTCTGGTGATGCATGGAAAATTAATAAATGCACATGATTACAATCAGATAGAGGATATTATGAACTAAATATATGTTTTGAGCACTTTGAGTAAACTGTATAAGTAAGTGTGCATTAAAGCGCTTATACAATTAATATCATCATGTATTTTGCTTCAAATGCAATAGAAATACTCCTCATCATTCTCAAAACATGAGATGTGAAACAAATCAATAACCAATTAGAGTAAAATGCTATATTCCAGTACCTTTGGTATATGTAGTTCCCAGTCAATGTGTCCAATGTTGTCATGTGCTAACCTTGAGAAGATATCTACTAGTGCCTGTAATAAAATAGAATAAAACAAATTAAACCAGCAGCCTGGCATTAGGAGTAGATACCATTGTGAGGAATACTATGAATGTGTAATGATCCAGAAAATAAGTGGTACATTATTGATCCAGAACACAAGTGGTAAAGTATAACAAAGATATTTTCTTTCTTTCTTTATTTTTTCTGTCTTTTTATCTAAATTAATTCCATTCATAAATCTCCATTCTCAAAAATGCTCTTGTTGAGAAATATCTGATTTATATGAATTGATTTCAATTATTACTTTATTTTGATGCATAAAACCTCCTTTTGTTTTTAATCTCCACAGTATTACCAGATACAAAATAAAGCTCCTGTCTATACCAAAATTAATTATACTTGGGATAGTGCAATGAACTGTAATCTATTCATTTTCCAGCTATTTCTTGGTGATATAAAGAAATGCAATTTCACAAAAACATACGTCATTGAATCACTGAATTTCCTCAAAGGAGGTTAATAAAGAAAAGATTTACTCAAACTTACTGACTCTATACCAGGAGAGTTCTGAGAATTGTTCCATATACTGATCATTTCATCAAGCCACAACCTGTCAGAATGAAGAAGTGAAAGTAAAATCAATACATTTGATAATGATGTTTAATAAATTGAATAATGATTTAATAAATATAAATTTTTAAATACCAGGAAATATGCAACAATGTCATACTAAAGACAAATAATGCACTGTCTAGAGTGGGTTGTTTAAATATTTTGTTACATGTGAGCAATGCATGAGGGGTACGCGGAGTGCGCATGCATATAGCAAAATACACTGATTATAATAAATAATATACTCTATTTATATAGCGCCTAAGATGATTGATCATCTCTAAGCGCTTTACAATATTATTACCCCGGTCATAGGATACAATGCAAACCAGCACACATTGTGTGCACCATCTCCACTCCCTGGGGAGCATTCATTCCAAGCGGCTCATGGGCATTGAGAAGATCCTTCACATATAGGCTTTCACCTCCTACCGGGTTCCCATATATACACCTGGGTAGAGAGCAGCAATTGTCTGCACTGATGCACAAAATTATTACTGTTTATGCTTTGTTTTTATAAAAGTTCTCAACTGAGGAAAATTGATGATCGCTCGATTTATCAATATATCCTTGTCACAATCATTAGTCTTGCCTAGACTAGAATGTAAATTGTCATACTAGGGTATGACCATTTACCTGCCATACACACAATGTCCTTGCACTGTCTATGCACAGCCTGCTACACTCAACAGTATGGTCAAGTCTGCAAGAGTGCACTAAAAGGGGAATTTGTCATTTATGCACAACATTTATTGCACAGAATATAACACAGTAACTAACAGGAAATCTTACTTGAAGCCATATTGTTGTTCTTCTGGGGGAAGCAAGGTCGGAAGGAAGCATTCCAAGAACTGTATGCCCTTTGCCATGGACTCGTCAAATGGACACAAGAGAGGGCGCCATTCATCCAGCATCTCTTTGGTACTATCCGTTGAGAAATATCTATAGGGACATGAAAGCAAGAATCGATTATGGAGATGCAGATGGAGATCAAGAAAAATGAAGAATGAACAACTAGAAAACAGACTGAAAATGATTAGAAAAAAGAAATCATAATGCATGTATGCAATGATTTACAATCTTGGAATTCTCGTCGTAATAAAAACAACTGAAATGCATCTTTCTAGGATGACTATAGCACCTCATGCACATTTATTATGAAAATTAAATCTGCAATTTTGTAGTAATGTTAAGAATGGAAATTTTCAATGCAGCTGACAATCTTACATCTCTGAAACTGATAACTATGCTCAAAATTAGCACAGGCCTGGGGCTCCTAAAAATTAGCTTTGCGCCATCAAATTTAATTGAAGCTCAATTCCACTAGCCCGAATGGGTTAATAAATATAATACATTTGTTTCTGTTTATGTTTTACTTGCCTGACTGTGCCACAAGGAAAAAAGGTAAATTTCTAACATTGCCTACAATGTGTAATATCTGGATTTGGTAATCGTATGGTAGCTAACGCTTCCATCCTCATGAAGTTTAGTTACGGCTTCTATCATCATGTAGTATCTATTGACAGTACTTACGGTCTTGACAGCTTTGTGAGGGACTTCAGTCGGTTCTCCAAGTGTCTGCAGAAAGAGATTTCATTTACAGAATATTTGATGAGGAGGTGTTGCGGCACAATTGGATAGGCGCACATCTTACAATTGAAAGGTCCAATGTTTATGCCTTTCCGCAAGACAATTCATCTACATTGCTGCTCCACAAACTTTTTTAAAAAGTTTTAAAAGGGTACCTTGTACATTGTACTGGTATTTGAGCCTCTGTTTATTTTATTTTTCTCTGTGTTCTCAACTTTACAGTAAACAGAGATCGGTAAATTACCATAATTGACATGCATAACCTTTCATAAAAAAAACAACAATAAATACAAAAAGAAATTTGCAGCAAAGAAATTACCACATTTTTGTTTTTGTTTTGCAAGTGCTATGATACCCGTGTGCATAGCGTACTTTAAAAGACAATTATCATTATCAAATACAAAAAGAATGAATAAGTAAGAAATGGTCACATCAAGAAATCCCACACAACTAACAAGTTGAAGAAGTTTTCAGAGCAATGAAAACAATATCTTGCCTTTGAGAAGCACTGCTTCCCCCCCCCCCCCCCTCTCCCCCCCCCCCCCCCCCCCCATTTTAGAATTCCATGCACATCAAAGGACATAATGATCCCAATACTTACTGTGGAAACCACTCTAGCCCAAGTGGCTCATATGGAGAATAGATCACCCTCATCAATAGTCTGTACAGAGGGCGCCATGGAATGACCAGATCATCCCGAGACAACAGTTTACGCTTCCTAAAAAAGAAAAAGAAAAAACATTAATTTGACAAAATAAAACATGGAAATCATTGTTTTGTTAAATTATGAAGAAAAAAAATCAGCCAATGTAGACACAATTTTAGTACAAAGACTTTGACCATTTGATTCAAATTCAACACACTGCAATATGAAGCAATTGCATTCACTGTTTTGTCATATTTTACCCCCCCCCCAAAAAAAAAAAAAAAAAAAAAAAAAAAAAGAAGAAGAAAAGAACAGAAAAAGGGATATGTCACTTTAGTTCACTACATTGTTCCTCTGGAAGAATATGAAATGAAGTCACAAATAATGTGACTTTCTGAATTATTGAGGGAAAAACAATTGTTTGATTTTCTCCCACTAGAAAATGCCACTAATTATTGTGTTGCACAGATCAGCATGTTTAAATAACTATAAGAGCCTGGCACATTGCTAGCAGCTAAGTGCTTCAGTGTTTAATCAACAAAGGCAGAAACTGGAGCCTCAATTCAAAATGGCAGCTTTCAATAATGCCAGGTCATTTTCATATGCAATGTGATAGTACCATATGACATGTACAAACACTGGAGAAAAAAAATAAATAGAAAATGGCACATTCCAAATTTGCTGAGTCATACTGCTCATACATACATACATACATACATGTAATTTCTTTCCACATAATATAGAAAATAGATATTGAATTAAGTTATACAAGTCAAAAGAAAAAAAGCTCAGAACATAGTACTTACAAGACAGTTATTAGTCTTCCTTAAAAAAATGGGGAGGGGGCTCGTTTGGTCATCCTTCATAATTTGTGCGATTACTACAAATACTTCAAAATGCAAAATGTTAACACATAACGGTGCTTTGTGTGATTTTTTCTTTCTTTAGTCTTGCACATTTAAAAAATACTATAAAAAATGCATTGTTGTTATTTTCATTTATTTGTATTTTTGTATGTATTTATTTGTTTCTATTTATTTATTTAATTGTTTTTAATTTTTATGTTTTTATTATTTGTATTATTATTTTTTTTTGGGGGGGGGGGGGTAATAGTCTATTGCCAACACTGGTTTTTAACTCATTGAAGATCTATTTTTATTTTATTTGAATAAACATCATTGTCCATATCTCCAGCAGCCTCTACCCCAACCGGAGGAAAAATTAGGGCCCATCATATCAGGGCTCGATATTACACTGGCATGCTGGCCTGGGGCCAGTATACATTTTTGAAAGTTATATTTTGAGGGAAATGTTGAGGCTATTTTATTGAGGGAAAAAAAAAAAAAAAATTCTCACTAGAAAATGCCATAAATGATTTTTGTGCTCAGATCAGCATGTTTAAATAACAATCAGATCTTGGCACATTGCCAACAGCCAAGTGCTTCAGTGTTTACTTTAATCAACAAAGGCAGAAACTGGCACCTCAATTCAAAATGGCACCTTTCAATAATGCCAGGTCATTTTCATATGCATTGTGTAATTAACATACATAGAAACTCTGGAGAAAATCATAGAACATGGCACATTCCAAATTTGCTGAGTCATACATATCTGTGCATCTTTCCAAATAATATATGGAAAATAGAGATTGACTAAATAAGTTATATAATTTAATCCAAAGAATAAAACATCATAATATATTACAAGACGGTTATTAGTCTTCCTTAACCTTAAAATGGGGAGGGGGCTCATAATTTGTGCGATTACTACATAATGCAAAACTCTTGAAATAATTTTACTGGCAAAACTGAATCACTAGCAAAAAAAAGGTTTGTAATCTAAATGTAAAGCCCTACAATAAAATGTCTTCAATTTGGAAATTCCACACCCATACTTTTAAAACTATTAAAAGTCTCAGTTTATTGGTCTTTTCAAAACTTACTTCAGTAACAGGATCAAGACTCTGGCAAACTCTGACATGAGCTTGAATTCCAACTCCGGAATGGTGATGAGCTGGAAATAGAGTTTGATGAATGTGACATGATCCTCCTTGCTGAATTTCCTGCCATAGCACCGTATGTACCTGCAAACAGTGCAAAGTGATTTTAAAAAGCACATTGAGCATTCCCCCAAATTTAACCAAAGTCTAGCAATGAAAATACCATATTGTAGCATAATTTACAGACTGATATTCCAAAGTGATGGATACCAATGAATGCCCTGAATCTATAAAGGAATACTTGTCAGAACTCACAAAATTGCGCTGAAAGCATAAAATGAAAAACTTATGCACTGCAATTGTATTGCAAACAGCAGAATTCACTGAACATTTCTTTAAGCAGATTGATCCTTTGCAAGATCAGATATTTCAAAACATGATTTTAAAGTGAGACATTGGAAGGTTCATGTAAGTATCAAATTATGATTCTAACTTCCTCTCATGTATATTTTGTATGTATTTGTTGAGATTTTAGTCTGAAATATTTATATACTTTTGGCTGCTCTCACAAACTTATTTACTACAGTCCACCATAGAGTCGGAGACCTAGAGAGATGTCATAGTCATTCACTCATTGTACATCTTTGCACTTCCTTTGCAGATCAGAATTGCAATAAAATGAGTGAAAATGCAAATGGATGCGAATGGGCCGAGAGGGGAAAGCAAATTTACCATTTAATTTGCTTTTCAAACTGTTTTTTTATATATATTTGACCTGGTGAACGTAATTGATTTAATGGACTTTGGAGAGGTGCAGAATGGTATATTATTAGTATGTATCTTGAATTTAACTTGTAGAATGGTGAGATTTGAACGATTTTAAATAATAAATTTAAACTGCTTCATATCTGGAAGTACCACTTTCTGTGAAAGTGGTCCCATGTACTGCATTTAGTGTGTGCTGTAACTGACCTTGATGATCGGATCGGTTGATCGGATCGGCAAAATTTTATCGATGATAGAAATCGGATCGGAGATCGGATCAGATCGGATAAAATTTTCTTTGGAAAATGATCCCAAAAAACATATTTTGGGAAAATAAATGAATACCAAAGCAACATATATCCATATGAATAAGCCCAAGGTAATCTTGTATGGGTACATGCTTTCATTTCAAACTGATTACCTCTCCTTTTACAAAATTACTCGCGGCGATTCTGAACATGTGCTGAAAGGTTACGCCAAATTAATCACATGGGACTGAGCTTAGAATCGCCGCGAGTAATTTTGTAAAAGGAGAGGTAATCAGTTTGAAATGAAAGCATACCCATACAAGATTACCTTGGGCTTATTCATATGGATATATGTTGCTTTGGTATTCATTATCATTTTCCAAAGAAAAAAAAAATTAATTTTTTTATTTTTAATTTTTTTTGCCGATCGGATCTTCCGATTTTTTCTGCATTCATGATTGGAAATCGGCAAAAACGGTCCGATCATGTATGATCGGATCGTGATCGGCATGCCGATCCAATGATCGGTTACAGCGTTACTCTCCTTGAACTCAACTTTGAATACATGTCCTGTGTGTGACTGATTATTTATAAATGAAGAAGACAATCTAAATTCTACTTGTAATATTATTGATATCATGTACTGTTAAATGGATGTAAAGTTATTCTCGGTCAGGATTTAGAATAGATTATTGAACTGTCAAATATGGCAATCGCAACTGATCAAATGACATTCACTAAAAATAGAATAATGGCTACTGAAAGTGGAACTGACTAATGAGATCTGTAAAGTTACCAAAACAAAATCAGTAATTATACAAACCTCATGCAAGCCATGACAAACAGCAACATTCTCTCACACATGCATGAACAGTAAGAAATTTATTTATTGACCGCCCACCCATAGTTCAAATTTGTAGCAACACACCAACTGTTTAAGACCGGAAGACCAACAGGACATCAACCTACCCTTCCGTACAGATGATGATGATGATGATGATGATGATGATATTAATCACATGATCAAGTTAAAAATTCTACATTAACATTTAATACTAGATCGCAGACATAAACTCAGTCATCATAGCCATGGCATAGGACTATATAAGAACATAACCATTAAACTATGGCCTTTATACTTTTCTTTAGTTTATTATAGAATAACATGATTAAAACAAATAAACAATTACATTTAAACTAAGGCTAAGCCAAAAAGGTTCAACGTATCTTAATTAATACCTTGTCTTTGTCTTTACTTTATTATATTGGATATTATTGCCTTGGTTTTATAATTTAGACTTTTAAAGTTTTAGCTTTAGTTTAAAACTAGCTTTTATTATTGTGTACAATTCAATATTGAACTGGTATATAGGCGCTAGTGGATTATGTTATTCAACTTATTGTTTGAAAAGTGTGAAAAGAAATAATTCAAAATCAAACTCGGCTCAACACAAATGAATTAATGGCGAGGTAGGTAGAGCTGCTCATCTAAGCGGACATTGTTTGATACTTACGCCGTAAACTTCCCGGTCCAAAACACCACGCCTGGCCTCAGCTCACGCAGCTGAACAGCTAGTGACAGGTTAGATTTTATTTCAATTAGATGTTTACACGATTCCTCTTCCAGCTGTGAAGAATACGGTAGCAGCTTGTTGTACACTATTTCTTTCTGATATTGAGAATCATATTTAATCTCATGTTCATCCATCATGATAAAACATATGATTGAAACATGATTCAGTGTAAATGGGATCTTCGATAATCTGCCGATTCACACTGCACGGTACTTTTCATGGTTCATTGAGCATTTGCATACCTTACGTAATGAAGAACAGTCGAATAGTATATAATTCGGTTTTGTATTTATTTTTAATGTAAAATTAATATTTTGTTTATAACGAATATATTTTCAAATCATATATTTTCAAATAAAAAAAGAAAAAAGGAAAATAATGTATCAAATATGTCCTTTGACTGAACGAGGACTCGGGAGCAATTTAAAAATGGCAACATCGTCAGCGTCTGCTTCTGCCAAACGGGCTTTGAAATCATTCGATTTTGAGATATTTGGAAAAGTTCAGGGTAATGTTTAGTTATCAAGTATATTAATGATGTGTAAATAATGACATAATAGCCAAACCAAGTTCATTTGAAAAAGATATAACGGGATTAAAAACTTTCCCATCTCCAGCTGAAGAAAGCGCATTCCGTAGTGTGCCTTGCACTTGCAGGCCCCTTTGCGTGGCCCGCCGCGCGCGGCGCCGGGTTAGCTGGCGATAGCCGGCCAGCACCGGCCGGCCACGGCCGCTGTATTTTGGTTATGAATGTTACGTGATATTGATAATCATGTTGCATTAGTATTCTACAACTCTAGTCTGATCAATGACTAAAATTAAAACTACTGCAACTGCAGGCAACTTATTTGTGTAAACATTGATTTACTCTAACTTGATTCTTAATTGGTCTTTACTCTATATTTAAATTGCTACTCGTGAGTCGTGACTTGAGACTGAGACTTTTTGAGAGAAGTCGAGTGATTGACATTTGTGTTTAGTAGTGGATATACACTTGTGAGTTGTGAACTAGCGCCCGGCTCACAACCAGAGAGTGGATCTGAGTATAAGATAGCCATGGTTATCATGAAAACAAAGTATGCAATGTAAATGTTGTCAGTTAGTTTGTTGATTCTGCCCAAGCTCCCAAAAGTAATGGGTAAATTATAAACTTTAGTACAGGGAAACCCCGTTATAACGAGGTAGTCGGGACTATCAAATTGACCTCGTTATAAGCGGTACCTCGTTATAAGCGGTACCTCGTTATAAAGAAGTTATATAGAAGTATGACAATTACAAGAAGTGAAGAACCAAGTTAACCTGTTCCTTTCGAGATTCTGAAATCTCTACAGACTTTGTACACAACCCACCCGGTTCCTGTAGTCAAGGGGTTAAGAATGTAAGAAGAGACCTAATCTAATCTGATCCTGAACACCTTAGGTCATGTTTTGCACCTTTTGACTTAGTTTTGTGACAAAAATGTTTTTATTTTCATTGACTTTGACATGTTATTTTGTAATATTATGTAACATTTTGGTTTTATTAATTATCCTCATCTTTCGTTGTCTAAACTTCATATAACATCGCCCAAATACATATATCATGATTTACAATATGATAGAGTATGATGATTATTGCCATATTTGCTTATCATTATTTTTAATCTGTTTACAATTACAGGTGTGTTCTTCCGAAAGGTGAGTTTTAGTCCATTTAAATTTTGTTCTACCTTTTCTTAGGAGTCATCACTGGCTGAAAACCTTCAATTAGTCAAAGTGAAGAGAATCTGAGAATGTAGAGAATCTATTCCATAATAATTAATATAATTATTTTGTATGTACTTTGGACACTGCTGAAATCATTGTGAGTATAAAGAACTAGAAAACTCCCTAATCTGAACTCCAGACAAAAGTTGCTAGATAATACAGTAGAACCATTTTTGTAACAAGCTCTGTTATAAAGAGCTACCTGATTTAGTGAGGTAATTTCACAAGTCCCGGTTCAATGCATTTTATTATTTTTAAGACCCAATAAAAGGTCAATCCAATGGGCACATCCGACACAATGTGCTCATTACATTGAGATTTCCCTGTACTTCTATTTCTCATCCTTGTACCTAAATCTGCTCAATATTTTTCATAAATTTCTCTGCTATAGTACACAAAAAAGACTGCCCTAGAGTACAAACTGACTGGATGGGTGCAAAACACACACAAAGGAACGGTCATTGGTCAAGCACAAGGGCCAGATGACAAAGTCAGAGCAATGTGAGTAGAATCTTAAAGTGATCCATAATATCTTCATGAAGGTTTTTCCAAATTAATATTTGAGACTTCAATCATATACAAGAATCATGTAAGACCAAGGGCATCAACATCTTCTTGATAGTGGGGGGGGGGGGGGGGGGGGGGGCATTGCGAGGGAGCAGGCAAATAGTACTACCTACGGCCCAGTGCCCATTGATTTTTACTACTATCGAAAAGCTTTCTGTAATTAATTAGGGAGAAATTTGAAAATCAAAACCCATTTCATTCTTCTGTTACAATAAGCCAAACAAAAAGGTACAAGAGATTTGTGAAATTTCCAGTGATTTTGGTCAGATTTTACATTTTTAAGGATCACTTATTCATTTTGTTTTGTGTTTATAATGTAAGAAATCTCAAACAAGAACACAAAATGAATAAATTGGAGAAAACCAATCATGATTCAATCTGCATTTAACGAATAACCCGTTCCCAACAAGTTTATGGAATCCCCATAGACGTTGTACTCAACCCACTCGGTTCCGTGGTCAAGGGGTTAATACACTTCTCTACCCTTCTTAAATGAGAACAAAATTTGTCACATGATTCCTTGCATTTATCAACTTTCAGGAAACGCTGGCTGCAGACAAAGGGGAGTCCCAAGTCCAGGATTGACAGAGCCGTTTTCTCCAATGAGAAGAGCATTGATGATCTCACTTTCAAGTCATTTGATGTCATCAAGTAGAAAAGGGTTGTACATGTTTTGTGTGATACAATCTATTTAAACATTCAAATGTTCCTAAAAAAGTATTGTTTTAAATATTTATTAATAGGAAACATCTTGAAAAATATCCAGTTATGTTGACCATTTCAATTATGAATATGAATGCTAGTGTGTTACTTCATCCGTCCTTTGTATCCAGTATTGTTCATTTATTTATTTATGCATTTGAATGGCAAAAAAGTGAAAAACTATTGAAATTATTTCAAAAATAGAATAAAACTACATTATAACCACAAGCTTGGGACCATAAAACTTACCTTGTTATATATCAGGGTAAACCTGAAATTAATATAAAGATCTGTGACCAGCAAAATTAGCTTACTATAAGAGGGCTTATTTATACCCGAGCTCATCATAATGAGGATCTACTGTATTTTCATGTGTTGTAAAATGTATGTTTTTTGTAACTGTAGAAACATTGGTAACTTTGAACAATGATAAGAAATGACAATACACACAAACAGAGATACTATGTACAAGTATACATATTTATTTCATGACTTCTTTTGAATTACAAAATGTTATTGTTGTTCTCAATGTTCTGCAGAGTTAACATATGTAGTTACCATGAGAAATGTAAAGAAAAACAGTACACTTTGTCTTTGTGGTACTATTGTAATCCATTTTTACAAAATTAAAAGGAAAATTCAAAATGACAAGCAAACCAGCAGGGTTGGACACAAATACATTGCTTAAATATTTGCTTAAATCAATTACACAAACATAATTATGTCCAACCCTGTATGAAGGAGATATGCAATTTTTGAAGTAAACATAACATGTCTCACTTTTCCAAGGAGTACAGTATGAAATATAATTTTCATGATGTAATTGCTAGCTACAGCTTTATTAACACAGTCACTGTGAAAGACTGTCAAGAGCAACACAGAGACATAAGTTGGATTCTAAATTCTCATTTTTGTTGTTTCTCAAGTGATTAATATGAATCTAGCATTTATTGACCTACATGTTCATGTACCTGAATATTGAGAGAAAAAATGGAATTAAGTTTGATGTGGAGAACACATGTATACTTATTTTTCAAATGTTATTTATTACACTTCATGCAGTGTTTGTTTTCCATTTATTTGGCTGAAAACCTATGGAATACTTGAGAGATTTTATACTGTACGTGAAATAAATATATATGTAAAAACCTCAAAATCGGCATTAATGTTTCAATTCCATTTCTAGCCCTTGTATTTAAAAGTATCTTTTAATAATAAGCCTGGGACTTGTTTCATGAAAGGGTGGCCCTGTACATTGTCTCATCTGGTGCAGAGCTAGGGTGAAACTATTTCCACGTTCAGACCCTAAACATAGCTTTTGAATGTCCAACGGCCATCAATGCTCTGTGCAAAATGCAGAGATAATTGCACTGTAGCTCCACGCCAGATAAGATTATGTATATAGACCTTTCATGAAAAAAGCCCCTGATTTAAAGCTCTACATCCTTTCTAAAGTTAGTGACAAGCTCTGAGAACAGCACATGTATCAAGTACACTGAAACCTCGTTATAACGAGCACCTCGGGCCAATTGAATGTACTTCGTTATATCAGGGCTTACAAATATGCATCTAGAACCAGGACCTGTTGTATAGCCTTACTTTATCAGGTACCTTGTTATAACAGAAGAGATTCCACTGTATAAAGAACAGAATTGTATGTGCTCTTACTATTATCCTGATCAGAAGCAAAATCACTTCTTTATAACTTTCTTTTGGATAAGTACAGAAGTGTGATGTCGGCTATTCAGTTCCATGGATAATGGTTCTGAACAATGTTAGACCTTAAAATCAGAAATGTGTGACCAAGCAACTAACCAATACAGAAATGAACCTTTTTGCCTTGTGGCAAATTCTAGTGGCCCAAAAGCTGAATCTGGTCCACAAACAGAAACATAAAACATTTTGTTATATTTGGGCCAGTGGAATTGGTGGCCCTGGGCTACAGGCCTGAGCTAATTTTGATCATTGAACTTGAAAAAGCCTGAATCAAAAGACAAGTTGTTTAGAACCATTATTATGTTGTAATCAAAAGAATGTGAAGTTACTTCTTTGGTACTCTTAGTGAGAAAGGTGTATGGCTTTATTTGATTTGGAGGCTAGGAATAGGAAATATACCAAATGCATCTATCCAATGCACTGGCAATAGAACTTCACAAGTTCACACAACTGTTTTGTTGTCTGTCTCTCTAATTTAACCCATTTAGGACTGGTCCCAAAATACTTGGGCTAGGGTCTATGGAGAATACCTGCTATAGTAATATCACTCAGTCCTGAATGGGTATATCAAAAATAAAGCTCTTGACTCACAAAAATGTACATACATTTCTGTGTTTTAGTTTAGCCCACTGAACATGATTTGATTTGAGATGACATGCATTTTCAATAGAAATCCATGCAGTGTATTTTCTGGGCCAGTCTTGGATGGGTTAATGTATGAAAATCCCTTGGCAATAATTAAATATGAGAGACAAACTTTCACAACAAATATTAATGATAAAACTTTCATCAGGATGGGCAAATATGACAAGTTTGTATGAATTGTAGATATGGGTTAATTTCCTCCATAAAGCAGTAACAAACATACTGATATGAGATATCATATTATCACTGTGTGGTCCATATTAAAAGGATAGTCGCTTCATCAGATCAACATGATGACTTCCACATGAAAGGCCTGAAGCACTGGAATTAGTATTGGTTTTCCTTGTAATAATTCTACAAGAGTTTGTGAAGGGTTATTCCGCTACTGTGCAATCTTCATTACTGAGGCCACATCTGTTGAAAAAGAGGGAGGGGAGACAAACAAAAAGAGAATTAATTAATTAATAATTTCACAATGCACGCAGCCTGGTCATCTGTTTATTATGACACAAGTCAGGGATGGTATAAACATACATGAGCACTGTTATGTCACATATACACAGAGGAAAAGCACATTGCAGGAACAAGCCATGATATCTCAATTATTAGATTTTTCTTGACTTAAACACTGGTTTGTTGACATTTGTTCTGCAGTAGGAAGAAAACTTTATCACTTGTCTGGACTATAACAGTCATTATTCATGGCTTCACTCTTTTTGTTAGAGGTCTGGTTGGGCCAATAAAAAACTTTATTCTCACTTTTGGTGGCCCCAAACCTAAAAACTACTTCAATGTAGCCCCAAAATTGCATTTCTTATGTAAACTGTCTGCTATTCAAAATCTCACTTCCCTTACTGATCACAACTGTCATTATGGATGAAGCTCGACATGGCATCATTCTGTATTTGTCAGTTTTAAAATCTAGTTCCCTGATCAGGCAACCAAAATGATCCTATATGATTAATCTTTAAATAATTTTTTTCTGACCCAAAGAAATTTGTTACTGGCCTTTGGTCATTTTCTACACAGGATAAACAAAGGGAAGTCATGCCAATGAAGCCACTCACTCTCAAATCCGATCTTCTCAGTGATGTTCTTTGTCTTGACACTCTCCTCCTGGTTGTAGATGAAGATGAGTCCGCTCTCTGTTTCTTTCCACTCGTAGCTCGCCATCCATCGCTTGAGCTCCGTGTCGTCTGTCACCCCGAGAAGCTCTCGAAGCTGCTGCTTCTCAATGGTCTGGTACGTGCTGTTGATCACATGACAGATGACTGCAAAAAAAGGAGCCCATACAATAAAAAATTACACTTAATCATTATCTTCCCCTAAGTTTCCCTTAAGGTACACATTACATGGGCTCTGTGTCGTCTGTGCTTATCAATTGTCTGGTACATGGTGTTGTTTACATGGCAGATGACTGGGGAAAGAAAGGGCCACAAAGAAAAAATTCTGATCGTAATTACCACTATCAAAGCTGATCATCTTACCCAAGTTCCCCCCCGAGGCGCCCATATGACTGCAAAACAGATTAAAGGCAACAGCATTTACTGAACCATTGAGCATATCACATATCAGAACTTCATTTTTAAGCCTCTTACAGAAGGTTCTTTTCTAAAAGAATTTTTTTTTTTAGAAGTGCTCACAAAGAAATAGTGTGTGAAGGGTTAGTTTACTTCCTTACAAGTACTTTCTCTATCAGGTTTACAAGCCATGATCAGCGACGATACTTACATTTCCTTACAGCATTGTTGAATCCAGCCACACCTTGTAACACTGATGGTCGAGCTTCATAATCAGCCTGATAATATAAAAGGAGAAAGAAACTAATGTGAATATTGTAATTCACACAATTGAATTTTACAAATATAATTTTAAAAAATGTTTAATGCAACGCTGCATCTACTACGCAGTTGTAGGGGGAAGGGGCAAGAAGAACAAATGTCCATTTTGCATCAAACACCCTAAAATCATCAATTACTTTCTCATGGTACAATATCAAAGAATAAGTTTGATAAGCAGTAAGTTATTAAAAATGATCATGATGGTGAACATTTTAAAAATCAAGTGAGGTGATTTCATCTTACCCAGAACCTCTTGAATTGACAGGTTTCCAGCAATGAAGCAAAGAAGCAAATCGATTGAAGTGGCTCCTCCTGTTGCTGGAATTCATGCATTCAGGAAAATAAATAATAATCACAAAAACGTGCATACTGTATTGAGTTTATAATCAAGATACATAGACTGTAACATGAATTAATATATGAGAGATGTTACTCGTGGGATTCAAATTTACAAGACTAGATCCATACACTGCAACAGAAATTAATGCACAATAGATATTACTGTATTGTAGTATTCTGTAATACCTTGGTAATTGGTTAATGGGTGGTGGATGTCCTTATGCTCTAGGATGTATAAGTAATGCATTCTGACGATTGGGTGGTGGATAGTATTTATGATTTAGTACTAGGCATTAGTATTATCATTTATCCAATCAGATTCTTGGACATCTTTATGCTTGATGCGCCTGGTCGCAGGCAGCTTGGCTACAGCCAGGGTAATAATATACTGTACAGTATGATGCGCTTCAGAAAAGAATTTCTAGATTGATAGCGCCATATAAGTGCATATATGTGTATAAGTGCATTATTATTAATATTATAAAATGAGTTTAAAAGGATACAAGGTCACTGTCGATGAGGCATTTGCACAGTATGAAGTCTGTGTGAGGAAGGTTGGTGATGGCCTTCAAAACGACAAGGGCTGCAATGTTCACCTTGAAGTGTGCTGGGTTCAGCTGATATCTGGCAGGCAGGGGAATCAAAATAAGCAAATAATTACAATAACATCAGACAGAAAGACAATGAGTAAAAGAACATCCTGCAAATTTGATCATATTCAAAGCTTCTACTAGTTCTTGAAAGTTAGACCACTTTAATATGTCCTAAAAACTTTCATATGTTCTGGTAATCAACATTGTGAAACTAAGCTTGCAAGTTGCCAATAAAGAAATAAGTTTGGTCGAAGCATAATTTTACAATCTATAACTATAAAATGAGTTTCATTTTGTTGACCAGGCAGGGAAAAAAGTAAGTTAACCCTAATCCCACTGGGTTATTTTGGGGAGTCCACTGGGGGGGGGGGGGGGCCATTTTGGTCAAACAAAGATGATTTTATTATTGAAATATTATGCTCTTTCAAATTTTACACAGTTTTTCATTACCTCACAAACAAAATAAGTAGTCTAGCGCCCTCTGTACCAAAACTCAACTATCCCTTTAAACTAATAACAAGGAAATAATCCAAATTATAATTCAATGTAACAATTATAACAGATTTGGAGTTTACATGGCATCGGATATGTTGAGCAATTATCGACCTCTAAAATCAGTTCTACATGTCCGACCGGGGTGATTTAAAAAATGCGGGAGACTTGAGAGAAAAAAGTCATGAAGTTTGAACGTGAAATTCCAATCGGTCTAGATGCACATCAAAAAAAACGACAGGGGGGGGGCCCAAAATGCCCCCCCCCCCCCTAGTGGGATTAGGGTTAAGAAATGAACTCTGGTACCATTTATTCATGCTTTCAGTCAGGAAAAACAGTCCGTACAAACATATCAGAATGTTTGTATTATAAACAATATTTTAAACATCATGTAAACTAATGTTTGAATGATAAATGTTACATGTCTCATACAAACGTTCTTCTGAAATACTTACAACTTCAATATTGCTAGATTTGCCTCTAGATCATACTGGTTCTCTCTCACTTGTATTTCCACATACTGCTCAAGAAGCTGTAGATTTTCTGGATTATATCTGGGAAAATGTGAAAAATATATTTAGTGTTTGGTTAATTGAAATAAGAGATTATTACAAAGTAAACTACACGCACTCATACATATATTACTATACTGTTGTGTGGAGCAGACATGGGAGCTAGCAGGCTAGCTGTGCATAGGCAATGCATTGGCTGATATAGAGGGCGTTATATACTAACTTTGCTTACACACACATTGTCTATGTAATCCACATGTTCTCCAAGGAAATTGTGTGGTGTGTGAATGTTGAGTAAATGCTCATACCCTCTACCATGTATTAAAGACCATGTGACTAAGGGCAAGCTATGTTTACCGATGGGAACACAATACACATCTACTAAAGTAAATGGTCCAGTCAGCTAGATCATTTACACACTATACACGGTAATATGGTATAGCAAAGCCATACCAGCCATTTGTACATTTACTATTGCGCAATCCAATTCCTGTTCAACAGTTAATCGTTGGTATTAGGTACATGTAGCCTCGCTACGGAACAGATTGGAAATACCATTTTTTCTACATGTTGCGGTCTTCAAATTGTATGTATTGTGGATCACATTAACAAAAGTTTTTTTGAATTCGCTAGTACATGGAGGGAGGAATTAGCAAGCAAATTATATTTTTGTGCTGGACAGTGCAGCAAGCAGGAGAGGTTTTGCTCTGTACAACACAATATTAAAGGGGACCATCAGGCAAAGAACAACATATATACATGTAATTATATCTTATGTTTTGGTACCATTTTGTGATATCAAATAGATAACCAACAATTTTCAAAGGGTTGTGTAATTCATAAACAATGCAATTGACTTGTACCACCACTTACGGAACCAGTATTATTTCATGGTTCCATACGCGCCTAACATTTGCGAGTGCGCCACGCGAACGTTTGGAGACAATAAAATCCCAGACGATTCGTTCGCTCTGGACAAAGACAGTCTTCGTACATGCAGACCCATGAATGCATGCTTTAGAATGGTGATGCGTTTTCTATTAATATATTTTTTCTGGAAACATATTTTTCTGAACTTGTTGATGGAATGGACCACGAAAGACGGTATCTTTCATTTATAAGAATATTACTTTTGGGTGGTACCCTTTAATGTACCTATGGCTATGGAAAGGGATATTTTGTCATGGTGTAATCGATCATCGGAACAGCATTCGATCACGATCCGATTGTGCCACCCATGATTGACACATCTTAGTTTGACGACGATCTCTGATCAGGCAGAAAATTTGATTTATAGTTGAATACAATTTACAAATTATAATAAATGCAGATTTGTTTGCTTTGTTTTGAATAGTAATTAGTATTTATTTTCTTCATTCGTTTAAAGGGGTAGTACAGTTTTGGTAAGGCTGAGCTTTAGAAACAAAACCTGCACAATAACATACAAACTAGTAATAGTTATAACTAATGCTGTTATCCGATCCGGATCCGATCCGAGATCCCGGCGGTAATGGCTTCCGAGCCGATTCCGAGACGGATCCGAGAAATATTTTTTCTCGGTAGAAAATATCGGAAGATTTTGCCGACCCATTTTCTCCAGTGATAATTGAACATGTGTATGTTTGACAGTCCATTAAGTAGTGTAATTTAAATAAGAAATGGGGAAATCAATATTGTTTACTTTATGAGTGGTTATTTTGGAGAAATTCATGGTTCGTCAGTTCGTTTTGCAGTCGAAAATTGAACAGGATGCGCGAAATTGCTAGTCATTTGAACGATGTTGTGGACGGATGTGCAATCAAAGTTACGCCGATACTCGAGGGGAGACGTCTGTTGGATGTCTGTATGATCGAGCTAATAAGCCAGTGCATTCAAAATGTGGCTCTGAATACGTTTTATTGTCATTTGCACATTTAAAAATGTTCTGATATTCTACTTACATGATTTCTTGGCGTTTGATAGCTGGGCGGAAACAAAAATATGCCCCTAAACAATGAAAACAATTGCGCAAAATATCGATAAAAAATTACTACACCGCTCCCGTTTGCTTGTATAATTGCGTGTGCAGATATAGATCCGCCGCCGGGAATTCCCCAATTTTCGGCGGATGGATCTCGCGTAAGAAAAAACGTTCACCATAACACACGCAAAGTAATACGACCAAATAACTTGTTGCATGTGCATGCAAGCTATAGCTAGCTAACTCATTGGAGTTCTCTCGAGGCCCAGCCGTCCGTAATCCGATTTTTTTCTTTGGAAATATATCGATAATTCAGCAGTTTTGTCTTTGATTTGGGGGGTTATTTTGTATTCTGTTCGGCTTTCAGATGCCATGTTATCATGTAAGTAGATTACCAGAATTGTGTGGTTCCCTAAAAGGGTAATTTATAGCCGATTTTTGAGGGCAGTGGCCCGGCAGTGGCTCACAAGCGCGGTTTTCCACGCGATTGGCGGGTTGAGTTTCTGTGAAACGTGTGGTGCGATGCCGAACAAACCATCGAAAAAATACTTTTCTTGCGAAACTCTGAATAATCTGAATATTATTTTTCCGTAAAAATTGATATGTACATGCCTCGAAACGTCATTATTATTAATATTTTTGCCATATAAAACAAGAAAGATGAGTCTACAACGCTGCATTTTTTCAGAGCAAATTGCAATATTTTTTTTCTCCGAGATCCGATCCGATCCGAGATCTCGTTAGCGATATGGAATTCTAACGATCCGAGAACGGGCCGGGATTTTTTGTTTACCTAACAGCATTAGTTATAACTCCACCATGCTCGAAAGGTATAGAAAATTACAAACGACTAATTAAAAAGCCCGTTATCATTCAAAGAGAGCCATTAAAACACAAGAGGGCGCTCTCTAAAATCATTTTTTAATACAAAATTATGCATGTGATGTTTTGTTGAAATAATGATTAAATAGAGAGATCATCAGCAACTATTTTAAAACCTCTTTTGAACATTTTTGAAAAAGTGTAAGCATTTTTTTAATTTTGTAAAAAATCATCAAATATATCTGGGCCCCAGATTTATTACGATCGGATATATTTATTGATATTTCACCAGTTTCTGAACCGATTTTGATCAAATAAAGTTTATTCTGCCATTAAAATAGTATGCTCTTTCAAATTTTACACTCTTACAAAAAAAAATTATTTCGTGCATTGCCCTCTATACCAAAACTGAACTACCCCGGCTTTAACTTTAAGTTTAACTTTGCAAATTTTATAGAGATCATTAATCATTTATTCATGTTAATTAGACTTAGTCTTACTCTTACGAGTTGACATAAATAATGATATTAAAATAGGCATCGTCATTCGGCGTTAGATGGCGCGCGCGCATGGACCATATTTTTGTACACGTAGTTTGCGCGATATTTGGCTGTGGGCAATGCAACTTCGCTATTGCAAGGGTGGAGGGATATACTATTTTTCCTAATGTAATGCGGTATAACAGCTGACTGAACCACGTATTATGCATGTGAAGTATACACAAGAGCTACTAGTAACAATCATACATAGATCCGGTTCGTGTTTTGAATCCAGAAACTCGATCAATTTCGACATCGGTAAGTCATTTTTTGCCGCATTTTCGCAGTGAACTTTGCTGAAATCTCGAATTTTAGAGCAATCGGAAGTATTTCGCAATTTGGAAAATTGTATTTTTGGAAAATTCAGATGCTTTTACGATATATTCTCGTTATTTTTTTCCGCCTCAAGCAGTCTCACATATTAATTTTATCGCACAAACCGGGGTTGTGGGGCCATGATTTGGTGATTTTAGCCCTCGTTCGCCGCTGTGATACGCCGCCTCGTGTGCTGCATGCCGCGCGATCGGGTTTTAAAATTGCGAGCGACAGCGGTGGGGCGCGCACGTGAAAGGTGTCAGCTCACAGCACAGCGCGCCATAAAACGAATGGCGAAAATAGTGACACAACAAATGGTTTAAATACCATATTTTGGCCAAATATCAGTTGTTTTTTTAATTTCAAAGGGCATAATGATTTACATTAGGTAAGTCCCAACTCATTGAATATCATTTGCATTATTTTCGTGCAATTTTAATTTTCATTTGGTGATGCCTAATTAAAAGAAAAAATTAAACATTTCATTAAGTTAACAAATCACACTAAATTTTGACATTTGTCATAGAATACAGAGAAGAATCATACAAAATATGGTTCATATATTGTTGCTACAATGTTAAATTAATATATGATTCCTATCCACATTCACTCATACAAACATGACCATACTCTTGTGTGGAGCAGGCTGTGCACTTACAATACATGGGTGGCGAGGCTCAGATTCTCGCCAACATGCATTGTCTTATGTACTCTGTGGAGACCATTATAGAGTTGTACAGCCTGTGCTACACCTACATGAACAAGGAAAGCACATAACTTACACATTTTACTATACCTGGGACTACGCTCATTGCGACACAACACAATCAACGGAATTTGGAAAATCGTTGCTAATTTAGATATAATTACCTGTTTATTCCATGTAACATACTGGAAACTGATGCTTGAACTTGTTCAAATGCCATTGTGAAATTGAAATTCGTGTTTTTGAACTCTCATGTGCATAGAAATCTGTCAATATGCGGCGTATTTCTCTTCAATGGCACGTGTAACGTGTATGATCAATCCACTGTACTATATTGGTCTCAGTGAATAACCGTGAGTAACCGGTACAAACTTGCGGCTGGAGCATCGATATCATACGTACACTACTTATACATCGATGGACCATGCGAGACCATGAACAACCATGAAAAACCATATATAAGTCCTAATAATCCTAACCATCCACTACGCTCCCATTTCACATCAAATTAGCCTCCATTTCACATTTATTATTATACCCCAATTAAAGGGGTAGTACAGTTTTGGTAAGGCTGAACTTTAGTAACCAAACCTGGACAGTCACATTATAAACTAATAGTTAAAACTCCACCATGCTCGAAAGGTATACAAAATTACAAACGACTAAGTAAAAAGCCCATTATCATTAAAAAAGAGCCATTAAAACACAAGACGGCGCTCTCTAAAAAGGCATTGGTTTTAAAGCATTTTTCATACAAAATTATGCATGTTATGTTATATCGAAATCATGATTAAATAGAGAGATCATCAACAACTATTTAAAAAACGCTTTTGAAAATTTTTGAAAAAGTGTATGCATTTTTTAAATTTTTTGAAAAGTTCATCTAATTATAATTGGGCCCCAAATAATTATAAGATCAGATATATTTATTGATATTTTAGCCGTTTCTGGAACGATTTTGACCAAATAAAGTTTATTCTGCCATTAAAATTGCATGTTCTCTCAAATTCGACACTCAGTTTTTCATTACCTCACAAAAAAATTGTGATGTGCAGCGCCCTCTATACCAAAACTAAACTACCCCCTTTAACATTCACTACGCCCGTAACCCGTTTCATACCTATTATGCAAGTGTCGAAATATTTGATTTAAAAAAAACAATCATTATTGAATGTGATTATAATTGGTAAATTTCAACTTTTGTAATAGACTAATATTTCATTTTCATTTGAGCATTTATTCCGATTCAAATTCAAATTAAAAATGGTACATGATTTTAAAGATTCATATACAATAAAAAAAAAACATTAAACAAAAATTACAAAAGCATTACATACAAAAATAGCACACACATAGAAGAAGAAAAATGAAAGCAAGATTTACAATATGAACCATTCAAGCAATTTATTAATTAATAATTTCGGAAAGGGGGTGCACAATTAAAGGGATATTTGAGTAACAAAAACCTGCACCATTACGGTACAAAGTAATAGTTATAATTTCACCATGCTCGAAAAGTATACACAATTACAAACGACTAAGTAAAACCCCTGTTATCATTCAAAAAGAGCCGTTACAAGAGGGCGCTATTTAAAAAAATCACTGGTTTTAGCCATTTTTCATAAAAAATTGTGCATTTAATGTTTTGTTAAAATAATGATTCAATAGAGTTATCATCAACGACTTTGTAAAAACCTATTCAGATTTTTTTCCAAGTATTATTTTTTTTTTTTTCTAAAAAGTCTCAATATCCCCCGGTGATTGCCGGTGAAGAATCTTTTGAATAAAAATATACTTATGGATATTTCAGCCGTTTCTGAACCGATTTTGATCAAATAAAGTTTATTCTGTCATTAAAATTGTATGTTCTTTCAAATTTGACAGTCAGTTTTTCATTATCTCACAAAAAAATATCGGGGGGCATTTCGGGAAATACCAATACTCAACGGTACCTTTAAAAGCGATAAAGAGGCTGGATAAGTTTCGTGCACACCAGATTATTTAGTTTTTTTCATAAGTTATCAAATGGTCTTTATAAAAATAATCATAACATAATACCTAAACAATTATAAATATTAAAACAAAGAAACAACAATTGAGGTTCTGTAAGAGGTGAAATTGAGTAATTAAATATTTCAGGCCCGTAGCCAGGATTTGTCATGGGGAGGTGCGTAATTTAAAAAAAAACGGGACCGAGACCACTTGCCAAAAAAGTTTTCGAGGCCGAGACCACAGGCTGAGAGTCGAGTAAGCCGGTTTAGATGGTCGAGACCAATAAAAAGTGGACTCAGACCGGCAAAAAGTGGACCTTTCTAAATTTCGCGGGGTGCGTACGCACCCAACACCCCCCCCCCCCTCCCCCCCCCCCCCCCCCCTGGCTACGGGCCTGTATTTTATATAATTATTGCCTTTTGAAAACATTATTATAAGCAATATTAAAATTATTCAAATCAATATTATTCCATACTTCTGGTCCTGTGTTTCGTAAAGAATATTTAGATAAATCATTAGTGTACGTCCAGCGGCCTAGGTGGAATTTGATGTAATTTCTTGTAGAATAACAGTGAATATTACGATTCAAAGTAAACATATTCATTAAATACAAAGATAACATATTCAAATATATAGTAGCGTTGCATTAGGGATGCTGTTTGTAATAAATGTATATCTTTCAATGTAAGAGTATATAATCGTTTAAAAATGGGTGATGTATGCGATAAATAATCTGAATTTGTACAAAATCGTATTGCTTTTTTCCTGTAATATTTATGTACGTGATATTAGCCCATATGACAGGGGCGTAGACAACGGGGGGATGAGGGGGATGCATCCCCCCCACCTCACAAGGTGGGGGGCATGACATGTACAATCATCCCCCCCCCCCCAGGTTTTAGGGAAGGACATATTTTTTGTTGTGTGTAGCTGTATACGAGTGGAAAGAAAACATTAGTTGTATGAGCTAAGACTTGTTAATTCTAAACGGTTAAAAAGGTAATTTAAAATCAACTTTCAATTTTTGCTGCGCGCTTCGCGCGCGAACAGATAATCTCAGTTTGTTGTGTAACTTGCGTATGGTCAGAGGTGAGTTTTTTTTTAAATGTATACCGGGGCCACGTAGGTCCAGTGTAGGCTGGCATTGCTCTTGCTCCTCTTGTGACGTGCACCAAATTGCACTGATAAATGCAAAATCTTCTCCGTGGGAGGGGGATACCCCCTCCCACCCAAACCATACCCCCATCCCAAACCCTCTCTATTTGGCCCTGCCCCAGCCCTCGGTAGCTTCGCCCCTCGGTACTCATTCATAATGT
>JBAMJV010007982.1:0-60881 GCA_037951105.1 Echinarachnius parma | reverse complement strand
CCCCCAAGACAACTACCCCCCAAGACAACTACCCCCCGGACAACTACCCCCCGGACAACTACCCACCCGGACTATTACCCCCGGACTACTACCCCCCCCCCCCCCCCGGACAACTACCCCCCGGCCAACTACCCCCTGGACAACTACCCCCCGGCCAACTACCCCCCGGATAAATCTACCCCCCTAGACAACATCTGACCAGTGGCGGAGCGAGGGTCAATGGGGCGGGGGGGGGGGGGGGGGGAGGGCACAGCTGGTAGTTGACCGATTTGGTGCATATGATCATATATACAGTAATATTATATATGATACGTAGTTCAAGCTATGGAATCAAACATACATAATTTATGCATATTAAATAGTCCGGAGAGACAATCACCTCCACTTTCAAATGCATGGGTGGGGGAGGGTGGGGGGGATGGGGGGGGGGGGGACACGTAGTTGAAGCTATGGAATCAAACATACATAATGTATGTATTAAGAAGTGGGAGAGACAATCACCTCCACTTTCAAATGTACGGGGGGGGGGAGGCATACCCCCCCCCCTCCCCATCCTCCCCGTCCCCCGGGTGCATTGTAAGCATGTATTTTTGACAATTTTGTTACCGCAGTTGTATTTAGTAGTTTATAATCGTTTTTAACATTATAATTCATATATTGATTATTCGGAAACATTTTGTTTGCTTCCGATTTAAAACGTATTTCGATTTCGAGTAATTTCGGGCAATCCGTTGGCGCAATATAATGCTTTTTGCTTAATGTTGATCAGGAGAGAAATAAAACTCACGTGTACTTCATTCTGAGTATAACTGAATGCCACATGGCGGATAAAAATAACTCATTCCTGGTAACCGCGCGAAAGCGTGGTTTGCGTGCCGTTGCGGTTGATGTTGTTAATTAGGGTGGTGGGGAACTGGGATCGAACATGATAATATCAATTTGATTTTCAAACACAGTAAATGCAAATAGCGTGTTTTTATTGAATGATAAAAGTTGTGAATCAGTTGATCGAAGAACTAAATCGTATGAACATAATGCAATTTTGAACCAAAATTACAAGCCTTCAGCTCAATTTCGTGAAATTTAATGACACGCTTATTGAAACGAATGAAAAGCTATTACGAAATTTGACCCAAAACAAATAAAACATGTGATACGCCTAGGTCAAAAATCCACCGGATGCCGCACAATGTTTCTACCTACATTTCGGATTGCGATATCGTACGATAACTGCAGTATATTATATTGCCAGTCCCGTAGCATGAGGTGCGTACACCCCCCCCCCCCCCCCCCCCCTTAAGTAAGGACCACTTTGTATCGGTCTCGGGCAGCGATCGGCCCATTTGACATTTGACAACCCCAACTCCCTGCTTACAAACTAAAACAGTGGTCTAATCAGCGGCGGATCTTGGGGTGGTTGTCTTGCGGGGTAATTGGCTCTGGCTGAAGGGGGGGGGGGGGGGGGGGGGAATATTCCAGGGGGTGATTGTCTGGGGGGTAATCGTCCGGGGGTAGTTGTCCGGGGGGTAATAATCGGGGGGTAGTTATCCGGGGGGTAGTTGGCTGGGGGGTAGTTGTCCGGGGGGTAGTTGTCCGGGGGGTAGTTGTCCGGGGGGTAGTTGTCCGGGGGGTAGTAGTCCGGGGGGTAGTTGTCCGGGCGGTAGTTGTCTTAGGTGGTAGTTGTCTTGGGGGGTAGTTGTCTTGGGGGGTAATTGTCTTGGGGGGTAATTGTCTTGGGTGGTAGTTGTCTTGGGGGGTAATTGTCTTGGGGGGTAGTTGTCTTGGGGGGTAATTGTCTTGGGGGGTAATTGTCCTAGGGGGGGTAATTGTCCGGGTGGTAGTTGTCCGGGTGGTAATTGTCCTAGGGGGGTAGTTGTCCGGGGGTAATCGTCCGGGGGGGTGGTTGTCCAGGGGGTAGTAGTCCGGACACGGCCGATATTATCGTCAAATATCGAATTTGTTTTTATTTTCAGATAGAGTTCTTTAAACCTATCCGATGATATATTTAGAATTCCTATATGTGCCCCACTTTTTGAGAAAATCAAAAATAACAAAAGTACAAAATGACAAAATTGCAGGTATTTGGGCAACAAAAAGGACAAAAAGCGTTTTTCACGAACTGCCGAGAGGTGTTATTTGGATAAGAATCAATGTATAACGAATGAAATGTGTTATTTTACTACTTTTCTGTAATAATATAGCATTGATCACAATATCCGCACATACGTACGGCCACAAGTGACGCCACATGTGACAACGAAATAGCCCTTGCATGTTTGGCATACACGACTAAACGCGCATCTCGTGCGCGTATGATATGGGCAATGAAAAAGGGCAAAATGGACTTTGCCCTTTTTGTTGCCCATTATCGCGCCATGTCGCGCGCATTGGCTGTGCATTGTCAATGCGCGTAAAAGGGCAATTGCATAATTGTCCATTTTACATGCACGATATCGGCGCGATATCGGCGTGGAATAAGGACAAATTCAGTAATGCGTAAATAACTCCGTAAAAAGAACTGAGCATACGCCAAATTAAACGACTTGATTGCTTTATAGCCTACGTACAGTATAGCCGCTACGCGTGTTTTAATGAGGCTCTACGCATTTTTGTATTCAAGTCTACCGATAGAGGTCGCATGAGCTTGCAACTCGCTCGGTGGATGCGGTCAAAGCGATTTGACAGCATCGTTTGTCGCCCTCTCTAATTGGCTACATGTATACTCAATATGGCGATATGTCTCGGTAAGTCAATCTTGACATTATTAGCTTTCGTTTGATACCAATTTTGCCCATATTTTGTTTAATTTTTGACATGTTTTTTGTCATCAATAAAAAGTGATTTTTGTTCGTCCTTACGATAGAGGTTTTGGACATCTTCTTTTGGAAGTCTTCTTCTTTGCTAGTTCCTGACTGGATGAAACAATGTTTCAGCTAGATTTTGCAAGATATGAGTCGTTGATTATCTGGTTGACCGTATAATGTGAAAAATGGTGGGATACATGTGTGATTTCGGTGAATAAAAGGCAACTGAAATCGGCTGAAATCTCACTAACTAGCGATGTTTTACCGGAAGTTGTGAGGAACTTGACTCGAAACCGCGGGAAATAACCATGGTTACCGTGGTAAAGCCGGGAATTCTTCCGTAGCCCGAGAGGTCGCCAGCGATGGTTGTTTACTTGCTCAGTCCCATATGCTCAAATTCGTGTGGGAGTGGAAGCGGAATGCATTGTAATTTGTATTTGTAGTTCTATTTGCAATTACTAATCATCAACGACTGTTCAGCCTTTAGATGAGGGTAAGTTGTAGATCTGAACCTAATTTGTATTCTTCGATTCTTGTTGGAACAGATAAAATCGTGAGTTTATTTTCATTTTTAATATCTATTTATTCTATTTTTAGTTAGTAGAATAGTATTTTAGTAATAGTATAGTAACCTTTTTTCCCTTTCTAATCTAAACAGGGATTCCTTGGATTGGAACCTGGCCTGGCCATCTGTCATCTGTTTCAACTTTCATCTTCGAAGAGATTATCTTTGCCTTTGGGGATTCTACTGTACGTGATTTGGAGGACAGACAATGTTATTCAGAATTTGAACCAGAACTTGTCTTCTGAAGTCAATGTGAATTTTGTCCTGGCGCTACGGTACACACCTTTTCTTTATGAATGTTAAATGATGGACAGAGAATGAGAGATGGTGGACAATACTTATAATAACTAGTAACTGACTGTGTCTGTATTGCACATTACTAGGAACAAATAATTTGGAATTTGGGAAAGAGACCAGCTTCATTTTCGCGAACTCTTCAATATGCAGTTTTTCTTCGGACTAGTATTATTATTGGCTGGATGGGATTAATTTAACAGCCAAATGAAATTGTTTTATTGCATACAATTTGGAACTCTTCCTGATAAAACGAATTTCACATAATATTTTATCTGCACCGGTAACAAGAAAAGTGCCAAAGAAACTGTACAAACAAAACTGTTTACAACGCAAACAAATTAACTTATTGGTAAAGGATAGAAAGAATGACTTGCATACATATATCAGAAAGGGAATACGCAGCGCATCAAGGCCAAGGGCAAAGAAGTCTGCAGAGGTACATGTATGTACACATGTAGATCGCTTTGGTTTGACATTCCCTAAGTGGCTAGCTGATCCTAAGGAACCAATCGCCATGTGCCTGACCTGCACCCATCAAGCACCTGATGCTGCCAACCTCCTGCATCATCCACCACGACATCCAACTCTTGCCAGCGATCGTCCAGCGCAACTCCAACTTGCAAATAACCATCCACCTGATGCACCTAACCATTGCCCATCACAGCCTTAGGTTTATGGAAATCACTAGTTGCCCAAGCAGGTGAAATTTTGTTCCTAATTCTCATGATTATGTTGGAATAGTCTTGGGGTCACAGAAATCTTGATTGACGTCCACAGTGAAAAAAAATAATGATCCAATATTTTCTTGCAGCCATGCCTCTTCTCAAATTTGTTTTCAATACATGAAACATCTTTATGATATTTATCATTTATCTATTCTAATTAGAAGGTATGCATAAACATTGTTATACAAATATGTGGTTTAAACTGCAAAAAAGACAATCTTGACAATATTTGTTAAATTTATTTTGAATACTATCAGGTCCCAAGAGTGAAGTTTGTACACCTCGACCATCATTCAACATGGCTACCTGATACAGCCAACCTGCACCCTCCACAGTCACCTGATGCTGCCAACCTGCATCATCCACAACATCGAACTCGTGCAGTAATCGTCCACTGCTAGAGTATCCCACGTTTACCAATATCCATCCACCACAGGCACCCTATGCACCCAACCATTGCACACCACAACCACACCACCCAGGGCAATATCTGACACTTTAAATGTGCACGTTTAATATTATCAAGAACGGATACCCAGGAATTACAGAAACAGACTGATTGTAGATTAATACAAACAAACTTTCATCGGTTACAGAGATTCATATGAAAAATTTACAGCTTCAACTAACCTTAAATTAGGGAACGAAAGCTCGTCAGTCACTAATTGAAGGTTAGTTGAAGTTGTAAATTGTTCATACTTGTAGATTGAAATTCCATAAAGAATTTGAGAGACTCATTACACCCGAGAAAGATGCATCAAACAAGATATGCAATCTGTTTCTTAGCCACTTATTTATTGTGCACCAAAGAGGCTGAGGTTGAAACAAATTGAACTTAAATGAATTTAATAATATTTTCTTTGCAGTTTATTTCTATACCAAAATCCATTTTTCTGTGCAGGAACATCTTTTATTTCTAATTTTTAAATAAATGCATTTTTAACACATTGTTCCGTTTGTAGTTCTGCACAATATGTAGTTTAGGTAAGTGACAAAAATATTCATCGTTGAATATTCCACTGGAAGGGGATAAAAAGCTACAACAAATCAATATTTCATTCACACCCAATGATTAGAAATTATGTTTGTCAGGCTCGTCACCAATACTGTTTAAGTAAAGTCTCATGTAAACCCACATTATGAGTAACAGCATTAAAACAAATGGAACATTTAGAAAACGTATCAAATATAACTTGTTTTCTTTCAAAGACCGAGTTCCAATCATTTCACTTCTTGATAAATTTGTATAAATGCAATGGTTGATTTTTACTGACGCATGTATACAACTATTCCTTTAAAACGCGTGGGGAATTACATATTCAGACACAAGAACATTTGTATAGATGTCATAGGAAAAAACCTAGTTTATGGCCAAACTTCTTGACGAGCTAGGAGATGTTTTCCTCACACGTAAATCTATATGAAAAAGGTGTGTTCTTTTTTTGTTGAAGTTCAATGGCACAACTCTGTAGCTCAATTTAGAGTTCAATCTATGAAAATGAAGATGATCATTCACAACCTTTGATTTCTTTTTGTGAATACTGGTAATAGGATTTATTGTTATTTGAAGTGATCACTATGACTGTATGAGTGATGAATCATTGATGGTGGGGAGGACGATGGATGATGACATGATGATTGTGACGATGACGTCGATGATGATGTCGATGATCGTGAGGATGATGACGTGATTATCGTTACGATGACGGTGGTGATGATGATAATGATGTTGACATGATGATTGTGACGATGATGTTGGTAATCATGACGATGGCGTCGATCGTGACGATGATGCTGTCGATGATGACGTGATTATCGTTACGATGACGGTGGTGATGATGATGATGTGATGGTGATAATGATGGTGATGTTGATGATGCACGATGATGATGCATGCTGATACTTGATAATGATGAAGATGAAGATGTTGACAATGTTGATCGTGATGATGACGATGCCAGTAACGATGTTGATGATAATGATAATGATGTTGTGATAATGATGTTGTTGATGATGGTTATGACAATTAATTGTATGGCAAAATAAAATTAGAGATTATAGTTCCAAGTAACCAATTCACTGACATACAACAGAGTAATTTGAACCCCGGTTCAAAAATATATTATAGAAATTATATAAAACAAATAATGAGAATTTACACCAAATGATTATGAATATCTACCCCTCTGATCCTGAAAAAAAAAATGGAAAGAACAATCTTCTGGAATGGTTTTGTAAGAAAGTTCACTATTACAAAACTAAGTCTGATGTATTTCTTTGAAACAAGATGTTACGTAATATGGTGGCAAATTACATTACATAGCCACAACATATGGTTCATAATTTAGCACATGTTTTACTCTTTCAAATGATACCTCACTTACAACCATATAGCACCTTCCTAATGATTTTGTACATTTTTTTAGGTAACTGAAATATAAATGTCCACTCTGTAACTGAATTAACATATGCTCAGCAGTATGTAGTACTATACCTAGAAATTATGAGTATAAGTATAATACATATTATTAATTGCTCACATGCGTGAGAGCCTTTGTAATGCATTGAACATTACTATTGCAATCCCAGTGAAGACATTATTTGTATTTTCACTTTTTTCTTGTTCAAGTCATGTTCGATGATAACAACATACACAATAATACGTATGTGGGGCAATATGAAGCCGTTTATTCCGGGGGTTACGCACCCAAAAGTAAAATCAGGTGCGTGTTCGTTCATGGCCAACTGCATGCAGAGCACGCTGTACGTGATAATCGCGCAGTACATAGAGAATCGACGCAGAGCAAGAGATGGCGTGGTATCCCCCGGTTCGAAATGATCGCAAATCGACCATGTCAATTATCTGCCGAAGTCTCGTATGCATCGCCTAGTATTTTGCTAGTTCCTGACCGGATTAAAAAACAACATTTACAGAAAGTATGATATTCTGCTAGAGCAATATCTATAAACAGTAGTAAGTAATTAATATTTTGGAGATACACGGAGAATGAAAAGTGTTTTTTAACGAAAGAAATTACTTTTCAAACTTATTTTTTTCACAAGTTTTTATTCCTATTTTTACACATTTTAAAACATCAATTTTTACGAGTTGAATACCATATTACAATCTTTATAGTTTAAGCTTACAATTTGTGGCAAATTCATGGTCGGAAAATTAATTCTGAGCACACAGGGAGAAGGGGAACTGGGCCATGTCGTAGCTCATTATATGCGAGCGGCGCAATATTTTATGCATACGACCTGCATTCATGCAAGCGATTCACAACGCGTAGCGGTCCTACTGACGTAACTGTTTCACTAAACAAGATTACTGGATTTGGCATTTGAAAAATATAATTTCCCAAAATGTCACAATGTTGTTTCTTCCCAAAAAGTAAGTATCGTTTATTGCTATTGATACCGTCAATTTGTCCTTTTAATTGCCCAGCGACAATTTGTTTGATTCTACTAAACATACATTCCGACATAACTAACAGTTTAGCTTTAAAATGTATGATTACTTAGGATAACTATTATAAAACGAGCATTTCAAATGTTAAGTTGATTAAGCAAGCCGTTTGGCAAATATCATGCAAAAAACGCAATATTGCATTTAACACAATGTGTTCCCTAAAATCAACATTTCTGGACTTTGTGAAGAAAAATGACCCACTTAAAATAAATATCGAGAAGAAATATTGTTCGGAGATGTTCTACAGGTTGTATTCTTTGCTAAAAACATGAAAAAAAGCAATTTCATTTCCATGACCAAGTCACTATTTTGGCGCACTTTTGCTCACACCTGGCCCACTGTGCGCCGTTCATATCGTTGAGCATCGCGCACTGTTGTTAGTGTGCACTCGGCCGTGTGCCGAGAGAATGCGCATGCTCGCTGAATGGTATTACGGGCAAGGAGTGCGGTTAAACTGGCATTGACTAGGTCGAAATCGACATAAATCGGCGCCTGACATGGTCTCACTCACTGCGTCCTTAAACAAAAACGACCTGACCAAAATTACTGTTCTTGGTATCGTTTTTCATTGGAAAGGACACCCTATCCGAAGATTATAAACATTGTGGTATTATATTTTGGGAAGTGCCCCGTTCCGTTTTTTGGGGCAACCCTGTATTGTTCGGTACGCATCCTAATATGCAGGCGTGTGGCATTTGCTTTTCAAAAGATTCCTTTCAAATCACCGAAAGCAATTTATCTGTGCCTTTCCAATTAATGTGGCACTATAGGAATGGGCTCCAATAATAATAATAATATACTCGATTTATATACTGGACGAAATGTAAGTTAAAGCCCAATACCAGTAAAATGAAATGGACGCTTTGTATTGATGAGTTATTTTTACAACGTTTCCAATTAAATGGAATTCAGGCATTTAATAGCTAGTGTTTTATTTTTCAATTTGTACTAAGATTGTGAGATGTGATGTGAGAGATACGATTATGTTGTGTGAAAATATATTATAATTATGTAGACCAAAGAGAAGGAAGTGGATAACACAATCGGAAATACATTTAGCAACATATCACATGGGCTTCTCCTAGACCAATCTCAACGTTACAAATCAGACAGACACCCACACACACACAAACGCACACAAACCCATTCATTAATACAATGAATAGTATATCAAAACAATATACAGGTGATAAATGAAACACTTTTATTTCATTGAGATCATTGATCAATTTGGACCGACTGTAGAATCCGATACCGTCCGTTTTTCCAAAAAAATAGATCATGAAAACTGTATGATATACCTGTAGATACATCCTTTTGCCATAATTTGTTCTATAAAAACAAAATGGTGTTTCTGCAGATACACCCTTTTGCCAGGATTTTACCATAGAAACCAAATGGTTATCTGCAGATACATCCTTTTGCCATGATTTGAGCATAGAAACCAAATGGTGTATCTGCAGATAAACCCTTTTGCCATGATTTGGCATAGAAACCAAATGGTTTATCTGCAGATACAGCCTTTGTCATAAACTAGTCTATGACTTTCGTGGCACACAAATCATGGTAAAAACACGTATGTTACAGATACACCCTTTTTTCGTACGGAGCTGGCTGCGCTCAATCATTTTGTTGGCAGGAAGGTGTATCTTGCAGATACACCTTTTTACCGAAAAACATTGAGCTCTACTGCCACTGCGGCATGCTTGGGGCGTATCTATCAGATACACCCTTTTGCCATCAAACGTGTGGGCAAATTTGAAAGTAGTGCTGTAGATAGCCCATGCTATCTTAATAAGGAAAACACCTGCAATTATGAGAGTCAGATAGATAAAAAGAGCTTCCCCCCCCCCCCCCCCCCCCCCAACAAAATGTCAAAACCTGAAAAAGTCAAAATTTTCAGATACACCCTTTTGCCATGTGGAGGCCGCGGGGCTCATTTGTATAATGCTTTTGGGTATGACCTGGCCGGGGTTTGAACCAACAAATAACCGTTCATGAGACGGACGCTCTACCATCGGATGTGCCATTGATGCATTTTAAAATATGTTAACATATTTAATTAAGATATCATTTACACACGTCATATATTATTCACTCATTTGTTCATGTATTTTCCACCCGACACCCACGTTATATTGCCAAAATAGTGCTAAAGGTATAGTTCATTTTTGGAAGGACACGTGACTGAAGTGATAACACATACTAAATTATCAAATTCAACGGCTATAGATACGTTAAGCAATCATCGCGATGGGTAAAATAAACATGATTAAGGAGTAAACGAGGATTGTAAGTGCAAAACAAATACTTTCTGCGTCAATTAAATCATCCACAATCAAGATAAAATTTTGAGAGTAGAAAAACAAATATAATTTGATTTCATCGGTTCTTTTGAAGGTAGAGATAAACATGTACGAGTAGAGTGAATATAAATATTTGTTATAGGCGAACTACCGGCCAATCACTTCTTCTAGAGCTCGTTTGTCTTACAAATTTGTTGATTGTTTAAATTTTGGGATCATAAATCTATAAACATAGTCATTATGCGTTTTTAAGAAATAATATTGACACAGTGTTTTTCATTCCTGATGGTGAACTTTGTATATACATTGTACAATAGGCATGGGCGGCTGTAAGTATATATAACTCGATGGTATGACGATCATTAAAGCGAACCAAAACACATAACACAAAGCAAACTGTGTAGTAAGACCTATTTTCACACATCTCAAATGTCCCTGAATCACCCCTTCCATTATTTCTTTTGAAGAGTGGGCATAGTTTCTGTTTTGCTATCGCAGGCTCTTTATGGATGCTCTGAGTGGCGCCATAATTTTTGTTTGCCGCCAAAACATGACACTGGACTGAAGGTGATTGGTCTAGCGAAATGCCATTTAACTATTTATTAAATAACGTATTTTGATCAAAAATCGGAGCAAAGAAAAATACATTGCACTGCTTATAGTTTAGCATTTCGAATCAAATTAGTTAGTATGTGTTTTATTTGTTTCAACTTCGAAAAAATGTTAACAATTATAGTACCATACAAGTTTTGGCATCCGCGCGCCCTTTTCTCCCATCCCGAGGCAGATTATGCACAACATTCACCCCTGAAAAGTGCGAGCGTATGCGCGATGTTTCCTATTTTCGGAATGCAATCCCAAAAGTTCAAGTCATTACGTTAAATTTAAAGGGGGAAAAGACAGTTCTTTGCACCAAGATGAATGTAGCTCGCGGATATCTTGTTTTTAGAAATTTGCGTCACTTTTTTAGACTATCTTCTGATTTGTGTCGGAAATATCACCTATTGATTTTAGCGGCGGAATGGAATCACGGCGTGGTAGCTCAGGATCTTAGCACGACACTAGTAAGTATCGTTTATAACAAATAATCCCGGAAACGGGACAACTAATGATTTTGAGGGAGGCTTGCGTAGTTGCTATGTATCCTGGTATCCGCTCAGTATTGACTTTGCACGTAATCGACATAAAAAGTTGGGTCGAGCGCACACACACGTGTGCAGCTCTCCAACTGAGCTCCTAATTTTGTGTTATATTTTTAGTTTTTTGAGTTAAACTTTGTCTCTTGTTTGTCATTAATGTTTTCTGTTATGTACCTAGGTTCTGCTAGACAATTTGTAGTATCTGTATTTCCAGTTTAAACATACAATATTGGTGTACATTTTTCATCATTGCTTTGCTTTGAGTGTAGGCAAGATGCCATATTTGCCTATATACACTACACTACATACAGCTATAGCATATGTACAGCTTCTATGCACAGCTTGCCTGGATCAACTTGAATGCCTGGATTAGCATCTACACACAATGTGCCCCGTTCAGCTTGGACTCATTGTTATCCTGTGCCTGCGTGCCAGTTTGATTGAACCAGAACAGTACAGTGAATAGCCATCAGCTCGTCCTTTTGTGCAGCAGGCTTTCACTAGAAAACACTTTCTAAAGAGACGGATCCCATATAGCGTGAATCACACAGCCTCTTTTCAATTTGAACTTCTACAAGCGGGTGACATTAACCCTAACCCGGGCCCCGACAGGCTTGTCTCTCCTGCACCATCACCAACGCCTAGAGAAGGCGTCAACCTACATCATGGAGCACCTATTCAACAATGCATCAGATACAACTGGGCAGAGCTTCTACAGTGGAAGGGCCACACTGCACAACCACATCCTAGCGTGGGTCATATCATCTCATCATACGGACTCCAGCGGAACACCATCACACCATCTCGAACTCACCGGAGACGGAAAACAAGAAGAAGTACGCGTGGTGGCCACAAGAAGAAAGGTCAGCGCCCAACCCAGTCTCCTTCCGACCATCACGATTACCTTAAACTCTGCTCTATAAACGTTCGGTCGGTAAGAAATAAATCTGCAGCTTTGTGTGATTTCATTTGTGACAGTAAGGCTGACTTGTATGCTTTGACAGAAACATGGTTGTGTGACAATGAATCTGCAGTCATTAATGAATTTGTACCCACAGGCTATCCATTTGTTCATCAACCTCGAACCAGTCGACGTGGCGGTGGGACTGCTCTTCTTTTCAAAGAGAGTATAGATGCCCGTCAAGTTGTTTCTGGTGAAAAGGACTCATTTGAATTTGCAGAATATCTAATTTCTGTTAATTCTTTTAAACTCAAACTGATTAATATTTATAGACCACCATATTCTGACTCTCATCGTGTAACAATGACTGCTTTCTTTAATGAATTCAGTGATTTCATACAGTTGTATTTACTTTCTAATATACCGGTTATATTTATTGGAGATTTTAACATTCATGTAGATGTAAATGATAACCAAGAGACAAAGTCATTTGTTGATTTACTTGAATCTGTGTGTTGTACTCAACATGTCAATTTTTGTACACATACCCATGGTCATACTCTTGACTTGCTTATATCTCGTCAATCTGATGATGTTATTGTTGGCCAGCCTTGGCCCCATGACTCATTGCTATCAGATCATGTACCTGTAATGTGTCTCCTCAATTCATGTAAAGCACCTTTATCTTCCAGAACAATATCTTTCCGCAAAATTGCTTCTGTGGATATTGCTTCCATGAGGAAAGATGTTGCAGAAAGTGTCCTTTGCGTAGACCCTCCTAACAATCTTTTTGAATTAGCTTCATTATATGATGCTTCGCTTGGATCAATTTTGGATCGACATGCACCCATTGTAACTAAATCTGTAGTTTCTCATCCACAAGTACCTTGGTATACGAATGAAGTAAGAGTGGAAAAAAGGAAAAGAAGGAAAGCAGAAAAAAGATGGCTGAAAACAAGGTCTCCCCAAGATTTGGAAATTTATAAAAGAGCTCGTAATAATACAATTTCTGTGATGAATGAAGCTCGACGTACACATTTCCTTGAGTTAATTGAGGAAAAAAGTGGAGATCAAAAAAGTCTTTTTAATGTTGTTAAGTCTCTGTTAAATGTGTCAAGTCAAAATCCTATCTTACCTCCGTCTGTTGATAAATGTACGTTCGCCAATGAATTGGGCACTTACTTTCAAGATAAAGTGGTGAAAATTCATTTCGATATTCAAGTTTGTTTAAACAATTTACTTGGCACAGATGATTCTTGTGTTGATATTGTTAACTCATCCTGTCATGTATTATTTCCCGATGGTTTGTTGAATTTTAGAACCCTCTCTGAAAATGAGGTTAAGAAATTGATTGTAAATCTTAGTAAGAAGTCATGCTCTCTTGATCCAATGCCTACAAACCTTGTACTTGAATGTATAGACACATTGCTTCCTGTGATTACTAAGTTAATTCATATGTCACTTTCTAGTGGTCAGTTCCCATCTAAATGGAAGGGAGCCTTGGTTCAACCACTTTTGAAGAAACCTGGTCTAGAGCCTAGTTTTAGTAACCTTAGACCAATTAGTAATTTGCCATACATATCAAAGTTAGTTGAGGGTGCTGCCACTCAACAAATTTTGCAACACCTCGTGAGTCATTCACTTTTCCCACCTACCCAATCTGCATACAGACAATACCACAGTACTGAGACTGCTCTACTTAGAATAAAAAATGATTTTTTGATGGCCATGGACCAGCAAAAAGTAACTTTGTTAGTTTTGCTTGATTTAAGTGCCGGATTTGACACAATTGATCATAGCACATTGTTGAATACACTCCAAAGATCTTTTGGCATAGACGATATTGTTTTGTTATGGATTAAATCATATCTTAGTGATAGAAAGCAAGGTATAACAATTGATGAGGTTGTTTCTGATGAAATTGCCGTCCCTCATGGTGTGCCTCAAGGTTCACGCCTCGGCCCCTTACTTTTTACACTCTATACGAGTAATTTGATAGGCCTGATTAAGAAGCATTTTCAAACTGTAAATTGTCACTGTTATGCGGATGATACACAATTATATGTCTCTTTTGCACCTAGTGATATTGAGACGCAAGGTAGTATTCTAGTTTTGGAAAATTGTATTAAATTTATAAGATCTTGGATGCTTCACAATAAATTAAAGTTGAACGACAGTAAAACATAATTGTTGATTGTTGGAACACCCAGACAGGTTTCAAAATTAAATATTAGTAACATTAATGTTGGGAATTCTGTCGTTAGTTTATCTAGCAAGGTGAGAAATTTAGGTGTGTGGTTTGATACAGGTCTGAGCATGGAACAACATATTTCAAATACATGCAAAGCCGCCTTTTTATGATTTATAATATTCGTCGTATACGAAAATACTTGGACCAGAAAAGTGCCGAAACACTTATACATGCATTTATAAGTAGTAAAATTGATTATTGTAATAGTTTGTTGTTTGGTTTGCCCGATACGCAATTAATGAAACTGCAGCGGGTACAAAATGCATGTGCCAGACTAGTTTGTAACTCGTCAAAGTATTGTCATATCACTCCTTTGTTGAAAACATTACATTGGTTGCCTGTTAAACAACGTATTATTTTAAAAATTTTGTTGATTGTGTATAAAGCAATGCATGGTCAAGCCCCAAGTTATATAATTGAATTACTTTCGTTGCAATCACATTCTCGTTATAATTTGAGAAGCTCACGTGATACACTACTCTTGGAGTTACCCAAATTGTCTGCCAAAACAAAGATAACATTGGGAGATCGTGCATTAGTTTGTGTCGCCCCGAAACTATGGAACAGCTTACCATATTATTTGAGAAAAATTGAAACTATTTATACATTTAAGTCTACGTTAAAAACTCATTTGTTTAAGCAAGCCTTTCCATAAGATTGATTGTTGTACTTTCTGTTTCTTGTACGTTTGTTTTTGTTCACTTAAAAAAGAGCTTCTTATAAGCGCAGTAGAGTATATATTTATAGTAGCTGCGCTATACAAATGTTCGTATTATTATTATTATAAAACGCGAGAGAGGTCAAACATGTACAAAGTCAATGGCGAGCCTAACCGAGCGGACACAGGCATAGAAAAGGCCAATTTTCGTGGCGCTTAAAATCGTATAATTTCATCCCAATGACCAGTGCCTTCAAAATATTATGTAAACAAGTATTGGGGCGTTCGATTATTGCATAAATCAGTCCATGAAAATGTCAACTTTTAGCTGTGTTGTCATTCAATCAAAGAAGTGAGCGAGTGGCAACACCTTTATTTTCTTATTTTCTAGTCAGAACGAAGGTGTTCATACGACCTTTAATTTGAATGATATTAACGAGCGCGTACGCGTTCGCAATCCTCCATAATTATACTACTTTTACTACTTTTAATTTAATAGTTATACTTAGAAATGGCATGGTATAATATAGATAATAATGATACAAGAAGTCGTGCATTTATTTCCGCCTTAGCGAAGCATAATTTAGACCACGAGCATTTATTATTCTGATATGAATCACTGCAAAAGCAACTAAATTGGCTTCAGAGAGGGAAACAATGCCATCTCGATACTATAGCTCAACTGTGTAGGTGAAATAGTGGGGTAAATGACAAACTTTCATTTCTTAAAACTGTAACTATAAAAATACCTGTAGGCAGTTCATTCACTGTACAAGCCTTTGTTTTGTACGACAAAGAGGAATGACACCCCTTTCCAAATCAAAGAAAAGGATTGTTTGGTACGTAGTTCGGTGATCATCGCAGCTGTTTTGGGGGCATGCTAGAGAAAATCGTACATGATCGGCACGAATCATATACACTAGTGTGCATGCATGTTCATGCTTACGCCAACACAATTGTTACCATGGCAACCTCTGACAATTCTGTCGAAAAGCTATGGTATATTGGTTAAATAACCACATTTAGTCACATTTACACACTTCCCCGTCTCGAATGGTCGTTGGTTAATATCTTATCTTTTTATATATACACTTTTTGGTGTGACCTGTGTTTCAACAAAGACAAAATCGTCTCTTCTTTCAACATGATCATGAATGGAATTTAAGCTTTGAAGTCCAAAAAAACGTCACATCTTTGCTTGGGGTCTGCACAAAAATGTAAACATGGCAGTCTCCATGTTAGTACGGGACGCCGCAAAAAAAAAAAAAATTGTGTCGTCTTTTTGCGAGATCGGTGTGGCCTTATCAGTGGGCCGTTTTTTGTGATTTGTATATCAAATTAAAGCTCTCGGTCTCGCAAACGAAGTAGCATATATGAAATGCTATCATTTTGGTTCGCTTTAAGCCTAAAAGGACGGGCTCTCGGCCGTGAAACGACCAATATCTGCCAAAATGTGCACACACGTCGAGTAAAATGTATAGAATATTACAGTAATTTCGTTTTGTTTGAGATGCACCTTTTTGCATCATGGTAATTTATACAGATATTGTCATTAAATGCATATTTTTGCATTTGTTTTCACTACATTATAACCATTAAGAATAATACTGAATACAACCAACACATTTGGAAGAGCTAGGTAATTCCTTACGTTTTATATTGTCTTCATACTTTCTTATTTATATATTTGTATGATGAACTTATTCCAACCATGTTGATCAATAATTTATTAGGCCAACATATTGGATTTCTGTAAATTTTCAATTTCTGTCATTTGGCGTTAATGCATGCCCTGATATTAAAGATATTTCCGGACCAAGGTAATCATACATTAAACTACAAATGAAACAGTTTGCCTCAGGAGATTAAAGAAAAAAAAAGACCTTGGTACGCCACTGCCTACAAGTAGCTAGTTCGGATGTCAAATACTTTAATTGATTTTTTAAAATATTGATTGGTTGGTGTGAGTATTTGTTTCATTGATTGATTGATTGATTGAATAATGATTGACTGATGGATTGATTGATTGTTAGATTAAATGATTGATTTATAGATTGACTCGATTCAATCACCATAATTAAACACTATTTATCAAATCATTGTTGTATTACTTTTAAACTCATTGATCACTGCACTCACTCACTCACTCACTTTTACATGCATGCACATACAACGCCGTTAACGGCCACGCGCAGACTACGAGCACTGGAACTTCAGGCGTATGCGAACTGAATGGTCTGCTGCGTGTAGCAGTTTACCTGGAAATCAACATTTTGTCAAAATCCACGCACGACACGTCTTTAGAAATACTCTAATAACAAGACAAATAATACAAGTGGTATGGTTTTACATTACCTAAATGACAGAACTGCATATTATCGTCTCAGATTACTCTGAATTATGCACGTACATATTATAAACATAATGATTGAAACGATTTGATAAGGGGGTATCGGCATTTTCGTCGACATTTTAAATATATTTGTGGGTGTATGTCTAGTCTTAGTAACAAGCGCTTGCAATTAAAAAAAATCTTGATTAAACACTCGCGTCACGTTTTGGTTAACGCGATACTTCGTGTTTTACCGGCGTGGAAAACAACGAATGGTCGGCCCTACACTTCGTAAATTAGAGTTACCTTTTTAACGAAATATCTCAAAACGTGAACGTGACACGTGACACTCGACACGTGACTGTTCGTTGCAAGCCACTATAAAGTATGTGTTGGTCCATCAAAGCAAGACTATTGATCTGAAAAATGCTGTCCTATTCAATCGCCTAAATTTGAGCAATTTGGTCGACTTGCTTTTGGTTGGTTTTAGATGCGTCGCGGTGTCGTAAATTCGCGTTTCTGGTCGGTAAAATCGAGGATAGCTAGCTGCTATGCCGTACTATAGGTTTCCCATCCATTTTCAAACTATCGTTATTCAAATTCAAACAATGCTAACTTTTATTTTGTCCAGAGAAGTCTGGAAACTGCAATTGCTACATTCGATTTAGACATGTACCATTCTAGTTGATCAATGGTCATTCAAATTCAATCTTGGCTCATTATAATTCGTCTTTTTGCAATGGAATTCGTCCCGACAGGTTAAAAACGCACAATTTACATTTCGAATTCGTCATTGATCATTCGATTTCAAGACTCCGTCGCTCAAATTCGTCATGTAGTCTGGTTGCCCTGGTTCATATGTATTTTTCTATTGTAACTCATGAATTCATTTCAAAATGAATAACTTCAATAATAATTGTTTCTTAAAGGGACTTAGTAACATTGTCCAAATCCTCAAAATAAAATTTTAATTCTAGCGGTTCCCTTATACCTTGTTGTTTTCGTATTAACAATAAAATCATGGGACAGGTTTCGGTTTTTCAAATTTCCCTTTCGTTACAAAGATATGTATGATTGAAGTATTCAGATAAGAAAAACTCCGGGCGAGTTTTTCTTCCGTGTACAAAGTGAGTGCAGTGAGTTACTGAATATCACTTTGCATTTTTGCTCATTACTTGGCCATACAATGTCCATTTGACTTGAAATGTTCACACAATACCCTGTGGACATGAGATACCAACAATATACATTGCATCAAACCATTCATCACTTTTTGCACATGTCAACAAAGTTACTAGATCCCTTTAAACGATAAACTGATCCCAAAACAATTCATTTCGATATTACAATTATAAAAAAAACTTACTTGACCAAAAGTATGATTGATTGCTTGATTCATTCATTCATGCAATACATTTGCCACTTTAAAATATCAAATGTTATTCAAAAATACAAAAAACTGTTTAATAGACGATAGACTCAAAATGTGTGAATTCTGGGACACAAAGAAAACATAGACACTGCGTTCAAATATACAAAGGATATTAACGAAAGGATTATGAAACAAAGTATCAAATATAGCTTTCTATATTGTTTGAAGAATTAAAAATGATCGGTACAATGACGAATTCGATTGCGAAAGAACGAAATTGGGAGCGCAATGACGAAATCGAACATTACATATGACCGGCGAAATTGAATGACGATTGTGTAAAAATGGGGGGGGGGGGGGGGGATCTATAAAAAAAGGCCGTAGCTCAAGTAGATCTATGCTGGCTCTAAATCTGAAAGTAAATAAATCGATCACATGGCCACCCACTTGTTCAATTTATTCATTTTCAAGTTAACGGTCGCAAGCAGCATAGCTCTTCGCCAAGCTTCGCTATTTCGATTTTACCGACCACATTTGTGCATTTTACGGCGCCGCGAAACATCAAATATCATCAATTAAAGTCGCAAAAAATGGCTCAAATTTTGATATGAAAAAATAATCCGACATACCCTCGAGCGATAAGAAAACAGTTAAGTGATTAATACAGACCGTTTTTTGTTAAGTTTAATAATCTATGACGTGTAATACGAAACTGCATTAGCGCCCGTCAAAGAAGTACATTTTTATTTACGCTGGCTCGCCAAATGATATTATAAAATAGTTGAGTACTTACGTCATTAAACAATATTCTCTGTTTTTTGTGCTAGTGTATCAGTTCTGTAATCACAACAGGCGAACTACAATCAATCCATCTTCCTCACCCTGTTACATGTTCCGATGAAGTCACAGTATCGAACAATTTATACTGCACAAGTAGTATAAGTATAACATCAACCGTTTCGTACAGTACATTGACAAATACGGCATGAATATAACATATATTAAAATGGCGTTCCCGCCGTGTTCATGCATGAGTTGTGCGGCAGGCTTGCGCGCATGCGTAGTACAATCGCAATTATGACGTATGAAGAACACTATGTTGGGGATTCCCGCGAATAGAAAATGAAATTGCATTTTCTAGAGACGAGCATCCATTGACTAATTGGTCATTCCAATTATTAGCATTTCACCCAATCAATGATCCTGACACTTCTTGTTTGTATATGTTTGTTTGTGAGAGGGCAACGCGGCCGCGTATGGCCCAAATATTATACCAATGGCTTGTCTCAGGCCCATACTGTTCCAGTAATACACGCATATATTAGAATGAGGCTTCATTGAAAACAAACTTGATTAAAAATCAATAATCTAAACATCCCCAAAATTTGAATAAGATTAATTAGAATGGCACACATTTGAATATTCAATGCGCAAGTAAGCACATCAATCCCATGCACGAACTAGATATAAGCTATAAGCTATAACAGGATCAATCATCCAATATATTGACACTCTTGTATCATATCGTGGTACATGATGCATTATCGGGGCGTTATTGCCTCACCTGACGAGTGCGGAATGTTAAAAAAATCATTATTTAAAATAAATATGATGTCAAATACGAAAGCTTGCCAATCAATGCAAATAACTCAATTCTGTAACTTAATATTTAGACATGGTGCCACCTTGTGCTTAGATAATTCTGACCGAATTAAACAAAAATTAATTCATATCAGTAATATTTCGAGTCCACTGTGCTGTCCCTTGTCACAGCCACTGGATACACGAGGAAAACATGACTCCACATTCCCCCAAATAATAAAAAAATTACAATTCCAAACAAAAATAGGTACAAAATACAGGAATATATAACGTTATACTGTATCATCATCCCTTAATTGAAGACGTGACGCCTCGCCCCTACACAGCAGTAAGGCCGTCATATGATACTGCCCAATAAACACATCAGTATTATGCTTATGTTATGTTGTATTGCTGTTTGTGCCGTACTAGAATGATGGTACAGGTGGTGGGACAACGTGTGGTGAATGTGTTCCCTTTTTTCCCTGTGTGTTTTTGTTTGTATATGTTTGCCCTTTGGTTAGGGGGACACGCCTTTCTCCCCACGCTACGACACTGATGACTGTGAAATCACTGGACCCCATAACATCTAAACAACAATCCTCCATACCATGTACTTGAATTGTAAACGTTCATATACTATTTGATTAATATTAAAGTTGAGTTCACTCGGGTTTCATAATAGACATTATGTTATCTCTCAACTCTTCCAAAACGCCATTATCATGTCCACAAAGTGATCCATTAACTTCATAAGATTTCTCTAAAAGTAATATTTGAGACGTCAATACTTTTATCATTTTAAGACCCTGCAGAATGATGTGTGAAAGTATTGTAGATACTGTTTACTAGATTAAAAGAGTGATCATTGAGGTCAGATTTCATCAGGTTTGTTTGCCTGAAGGATTCAAATTCGGATACTGTGAACGATCGAAGTATCCGAATTCGAGTAATTGTGACTACCATCGGAATTCATTCCCTAAAGCTTTCTATGTTGATCTTAATTTTCTCCATAAATTAAGGATACACTTGAAAAATCTTAACCCATGTCATTCTTCTTTTACCAAAAAGGTAGAAGATAAGTTTGAACGATAAGGTAGTTTTAATTTTATTTGACAAAGGTGATAGATCATTCTAACAAAGGGGTTGAGATATAGCTTGAAAGAATTAAAGCAATGTAATGCATACTCCTTGCGCTATTTCCTCCTAAGTCTCTTTTCGTTTCGTTTATTCATGGTAACTTAAAACAAAAAAACGGTATAAAAGAAATTCAAAATACCAAACATTACAATTCATAAATACACCAAAATTATGCAATATAAATCTCCAAGATATTGTGCCGTTTTAAAATTGACGATTGAAATTAATCGAGTGAATGTACAAAAGGCTCGGGGCCTCGTGGATGAAAGTCATGTCATCTATATTACAGAAAATTTTACTATGAAATCCGAATTTATTTAAAGTACACAACATATTTACTTTACGAATATCAGGCTGCTTTTAAGGCGATTAACGAGACATTCAAGTAATGTTTGCCTATTATGTTTGTCGCAATTGGAAATTGATTTTGAGCGAGTGCAGTAAAAAGTCACTTATTGTCATCGTACGAGTGCAGTAAGTAAGTACAATGAGTTAGTGAATATCACTTTGCATTTTCGTTCATAACTCAGCAACAACAAAAAAGAATGCAATAAACGTAAAATGTTCACACATTACTTTGTGGACATATCAGATTACTCTAATACAAATGTTATTAATTACTCATCATTGTTTGCACTTGCCACGAAGTTCTTAGATCATTGTGAAAATTGTATGCTATTTCGAATATTTCACTCAGTTTGTCATGACCTAGTGGAAACAACATTTCTAGATGCGCCCTCTAAACCAAAAAAATGCACTGTCCCTTTAAACTGTTTGACAGTCAGTAGGAGTACCCCACAAACCCCAAACAGTAACATAATATTATAAATATAATACAATTTTAAGAGAATGGCTGATGGTAAATAACATTCGAGCTTACATAGGAATCAATACATTAAAGGGGTAGTTTAGTTTTGGTAGAGAGGGCGCTGCCCATCACAATTTTGTTGTGAGGTAAATGAAAAACTGAGTGTCGAATTTGAGAGAACATGCAATTTTAATGGCAGAATAAACTTTACTTGGCCAAAATCGACCCAGAAACGGCTGAAATGTCAATAAATATATCTGAGCCTATAATTATTGGTAAATTGCCACTTGGTCTACAACCATTTGGTCTACTAGAAAAGTATGGATTTGGCGGCTTAATTATGATTATAATGATGGATTATGATTAGGATTAGGGTTGTGGATAAGGGTTAGGGTTAGGTTTTGGGTTAGGGATCGTGTTTGGAGTTGGGGAGGCATCAGGAAGTAGACCAAATGAGAAGTAGACCAACTGAGAGTAGACCAAGTGAACATAAACCTAATTATTTGGGGCCAACAAATTAATGATTTTTTACTTTTTAAAAAATTGTCAAAAGCGTTTTTTAATTAGTTGTTAAAGAGAAACCAATGCCTCTTAAGAAAGCGCCCTCTTGACCATGGTGGAGTTATACCTATTAGTTTATAATGTTACTGTCCAGGTTTGGTTACTAAAGTTCAGCCTTACCAAAACTGTACTACCCCTTTAAGACACTTTCCTTCTTACATAACCAATATGAACATGTCAATGTAAATAATTATGTCCTTGGATTCCTCGAACATTAACAGTAAAGAAATTACCAATAGTGTGTCAATGAACAGTTATTGTAAAACAAAATTGAGAATTTGCAACCTTACAAAATTGATTATGAAAAATATGAAATTTATAAATATTTATTAGTAACTTATATGAACTAAACTATAATACACCCTTTCTCAAATCAGATACAAATTTCCTTTACTGTTCGTCCTATCGTATTCACCACTTTTTGTACAGGAACATTGCACGTAGGAACTAAATCTATCTGGGATATGAGAAACTAACACTAAAACAAATCAAAACATAAATTTGTCATGAGCTATCATCCGTGAGGGAACATTTTTTATTTTCACTAGGTATTCAAAAGCTTCCTGGTTAGCTGTATGCCAAATAAAACGCCATTATCATGTCCACAAAGTGATCCATTAACTTCATAAGATTTCTCTAAAAGTAATATTTGAGACGTCAATACTTTTATCATTTTAAGACCCTGCAGAATGATGTGTGAAAGTATTGTAGATACTGTTTACTAGATTAAAAGAGTGATCATTGAGGTCAGATTTCATCAGGTTTGTTTGCCTGAAGGATTCAAATTCGGATACTGTGAACGATCGAAGTATCCGAATTCGAGTAATTGTGACTACCATCGAAATTCATTCCCTAAAGCTTTCTATGTTGATCTTAATTTCTCCATAAATTTAGGATACACTTGAAAAATCTTAACCCATGTCATTCTTCTTTTACCAAAAAGGTAGAAGATAAGTTTGAACGATAAGGTAGTTTTAATTTTATTTGACAAAGGTGATAGATCATTCTAACAAAGGGGTTGAGATATAGCTTGAAAGAATTAAAGCAATGTAATGCATACTCCTTGCGCTATTTCCTCCTAAGTCTCTTTTCGTTTCGTTTATTCATGGTAACTTAAAACAAAAAACGGTATAAAAGAAATTCAAAATACCAAACATTACAATTCATAAATACACCAAAATTATGCAATATAAATCTCCAAGATATTGTGCCGTTTTAAAATTGACGATTGAAATTAATCGAGTGAATGTACAAAAGGCTCGGGGCCTCGTGGATGAAAGTCATGTCATCTATATTACAGAAAATTTTACTATGAAATCCGAATTTATTTAAAGTACACAACATATTTACTTTACGAATATCAGGCTGCTTTTAAGGCGATTAACGAGACATTCAAGTAATGTTTGCCTATTATGTTTGTCGCAATTGGAAATTGATTTTGAGCGAGTGCAGTAAAAAGTCACTTATTGTCATCGTACGAGTGCAGTAAGTAAGTACAATGAGTTAGTGAATATCACTTTGCATTTTCGTTCATAACTCAGCAACAAAAAAAAAGAATGCAATAAACGTAAAATGTTCACACATTACTTTGTGGACATATCAGATTACTCTAATACAAATGTTATTAATTACTCATCATTGTTTGCACTTGCCACGAAGTTCTTAGATCATTGTGAAAATTGTATGCTATTTCGAATATTTCACTCAGTTTGTCATGACCTAGTGGAAACAACATTTCTAGATGCGCCATCTAAACCAAAAAAATGCACTGTCCCTTTAAACTGTTTGACAGTCAGTAGGAGTACCCCACAAACCCTAAACAGTAACATAATAATTATAAATATAATACAATTTTAAGAGAATGGCTGATGGTAAATAACATTCGAGCTTACATAGGAATCAATACATTAAAGGGGTAGTTTAGTTTTGGTAGAGAGGGCGCTGCACATCACAATTTTGTTGTGAGGTAAATGAAAAACTGAGTGTCGAATTTGAGAGAACATGCAATTTTAATGGCAGAATAAACTTTACTTGGCCAAAATCGACCCAGAAACGGCTGAAATGTCAATAAATATATCTGAGCCTATAATTATTGGTAAATTGCCACTTGGTCTACAACCATTTGGTCTACTAGAAAAGTATGGATTTGGCGGCTTAATTATGATTATAATGATGGATTATGATTAGGATTAGGGTTGTGGATAAGGGTTAGGGTTAGGTTTTGGGTTAGGGATCGTGTTTGGAGTTGGGGAGGCATCAGGAAGTAGACCAAATGAGAAGTAGACCAACTGAGAGTAGACCAAGTGAACATAAACCTAATTATTTGGGGCCCAACAAATTAATGATTTTTTACTTTTTAAAAAATTGTCAAAAGCGTTTTTTAATTAGTTGTTAAAGAGAAACCAATGCCTCTTAAGAAAGCGCCCTCTTGAGCATGGTGGAGTTATACCTATTATTTTATAATGTTACTGTCCAGGTTTGGTTACTAAAGTTCAGCCTTACCAAAACTGTACTACCCCTTTAAGACACTTTCCTTCTTACATAACCAATATGAACATGTCAATGTAAATAATTATGTCCTTGGATTCCTCGAACATTAACAGTAAAGAAATTACCAATAGTGTGTCAATGAACAGTTATTGTAAAAAAAAATTGAGAATTTGCAACCTTACAAAATTGATTATGAAAAATATGAAATTTATAAATATTTATTAGTAACTTATATGAACTAAACTATAATACACCCTTTCTCAAATCAGATACAAATTTCCTTCACTGTTCGTCCTATCTTATTCACCACTTTCTGTACAGGAACATTGCACGTAGGAACTAAATCTATCTGGGATATGAGAAACTAACACTAAAACAAATCAAAAAATAAATTTGTCATGATCTATCATCCGTGAGGGAACATTTCTTATTTTCACTAGGTAGTCAAAAGCTTCCTGGTTAGCTGTATGCCAAATAATATTCTTGCCATTTTGTGGCCACGCGCATATGCAGCCACACATTAGCTAATTGGTCTGCTCATAACGGAAGTTCCTTTTCATCTCGGACGTTCACAAAGATCAGTTTTTGGCCAAATACGCAACATATTGTGGCTCTACTCATAAGACTGAAACCAGTAATTGATGGCTAGGATGCAATATAGCTCGCTATGTTATGGTATAAGACGCCAGAACGTCCGTGACGAAACCCAGTATAATGTCATACAAAAAGTTGTCATCCCGCGAGCACTGGTAGTTTGCCAACGAGTTTTGCAAGATATGTTCAGTTGCTTAAACCCTTACTTTTAAATTATTATTTTGACAACTAAATAAGGATAATTCAGTCGGCGGTATGTTTGCTTCGGTATGCTCACGGACGTTCTTTGACTATAGCTTTTTCTTTTTAAATGTACTCTGAGATCATGTCCATTGCCCCCGAAGGCCAATTTTTATTTGATACATGCTCAAAACATGCTCAATTAAAAATGTAGTCATTAATGCCATAAATGTTGATCAAAGTAAGTATAAATAATTACTAATTACTTTTCACCATTGGGGGCCTGTGAGTGGAAAACTAAATTGTGAAATTATATAAAACTATATATTTTCTGAATGCCCTATTACGTATTAACACATAGCGTGCCACGTACTTGCAGTACAGATACTGCTTGTATGCCACGTCTATGATTGCAGCAATGGTAATAGAGTACTTGACCAGGTGAATTGTATTGTGCAGTGACATTGTATACGTAAATGGCTATATTGTTTGGTACGCACCCTAATCTGCAGACGTGGGGCATTTCATTTTAATAGATTACTTTCATATCCCCGAAAGCAATGTAGCTGTGGCTTTCCAATTAAAGTAGCATTGGGAATGTGCTCCAAAGACACTTTGGGGGTTAATATTCTTCAATACTGATGACATCAATAAAAGATAAATTAGAGTAAATGAGTAGACACAGCAAATAATATAAGTGCTCAAGGTCTGAAAATGGCCCAAAGTGCAAAGTTCAATTATGCTTGTATTGAATCTTAGTAATGGCAGAGCATGGAATAGGGCACACCCTTTGGCAATCAAATATTGATTCATATAATTTGTTTAATTTCTGTTTTTTCCATATCTTTAGTCCAATGTAAACATGCATATATCAAGATACAGCTTCTATAAAAAGTTGCTGTGGACGTATGGTGTATCAACCCCAACACCATTTATGATTACATGACCTTTGACTTTCTTGTCATTATTTTTATAAATTAAAGGGGACCACCAGGCAAAGAACAACACATTATTATACGTTTTGTGATATCAAATAGTATCCAACATTTTGCAAAGGGTTGTGTAATTCATAAACAAAGCAATTCATTTCCACCACTTACGGAACCACTACTATTTCCTGGTTCCATACGGGCCAACCATTTGCGAGTGCGCCAATGCTATTCACGCGTACGTTTGTAGACAATAGATTCCCGGGCAATTCGTTCGCTCTCCACACATTCGTCTTCGCAATTCAAACCGCATGAACGCATGCTTTCTGATGGTGATGCGTTTTCCAATTATATATTTATTTTCTGGAAACATATTTTTTTGAACTTGTTGATGGAATGTAATACTAAAGATGTATACCTTTCTTTAATAAGAATATTATGTTTGGGTGGTGGTACCCTTTAATTATGCCATTCGAAATTTGCTTTATAAAGTATTTTCAAATGCTGTGCACTAATTGAGAATTTAATCTACGGTTAGGACATTACAAGCATTGTTCCAAACATGTCAAAATAAACCACAAAACACAAAAAGTAAATACCCCCCTAAACAATTGCTCATAATTTCATAACCAAGAATCGTATCAAGATTTCGTCTCGCCAAACTATCCATAATGGTAGTTAAGAAAACAATGTGTAAACATATAAGGTAACCATTAATCCATGGTTGAGTGAGCACATATTAAAGGGACTAACATTGTCCAAATCCTCAAAATCCAATTAGAATTATCATGATTATAGCGCTTCTTTCATATCTTGTTGTGTTTGTATTAACAAAAAAAAAGCATGGGACAGGTTTTGGTTTTTCAAATTTCCCTTTCGTTAAAAAGATATTTACGATTGAAGTGTTCATATGTTAAATTATCCAACGGATCATCGAAACTGTGTACAAAGTCAGTGCAATAAGTTAGTGAACATCATTTGCATTTTGCTTATTACTCGGCCATATAACGTAAATTTAACTTGAAATTTTCACACAATACCCAGTGGACATATTAGATAACAACAATATACATTGAATCAACCATTCATCACTTTTTGCACATGTCAAACAAATTACTAGATCCCTTTAAAGAGAAAATTGTCATATTTCAAAATTCGCAAAAGTATTATCATCATCATAACAGTTTGTTGAGTATTGGAACATTTAAAAATGCACTGTTTTACAATTGCAAATAATGCATTTTACCACATGTGCCATGAACAAAACATATTAATGAAATATCAATCAGCATTGTTTCATAAACCATAATCAATGCATTCAGCCGCATGTGCAATGTACAGGCCAGCGCAATGTCTTGTGACTTGTGAATTGGGCCACTTTATCTTCAATCTGTGCGCAGTCAGCCATAACGTGATGAATATCTCTAATGATCACACACAATGTACATAGCAAGTGTATTATTTTAAGAGGACATTTTGAAACAATTATCGGTTATGAAATTATGAGCAGTTGTTTAGGGGGTAGTTACTTTTTGTGTTCGGCTAGTATATCATTCCTATGTGAAAGTCACCTCTATATTTGAAGCATTATGCCTGCAAACCCTAATATGCCATGTCCATGCAAAACTAATAATCTGGATCCACAACTACAATCAGAATTGGATGATAAATGTTCGCGAACATAACACAAATTATATGAAACAGGTGATTAATACTACTGCATACAGTGATTTGATATACACAACCTTGATAACATTGATAACCTTGATAACTGCCACGTGTTTTTTTTTTTTTTTTTTTTTATATATGAGTAGTGTTATGTTGCTTTTTTTTTTTATAAACATTTGGTGATTTCAAATATGTTTTTTAAGGCCGGTGTTAGTGTTTATTAAACACTTACATCGGCCTTAAACACCATACTTAACATGACTTAGTGTTAGGATGGTGTTAACAAATTGACCTCGAATTTCGCCGTAATACAATCTTCCGTTTTCCGGCAGGCGGTGTTAAAGTGACACAGGTAAAGTGTCCAACTCCACGAAAAATACTTGGAGCTTCCTCGTTTCTCTTCTGCCGTGTTGTTTAGCTTATGGTAAGAATAAAATAGGGTTCGGTTTTTTCAAATGTCCCTTTAGTATGAAGATAATTATCATTGAAAATCAGTATTGATTTACGTACAATTGACGTCGCTGAATACGTCCTGCCAGCGTGCGTGAGAAATTTTCCCGACCCACTGAACTTTGAGCCTAGTGTGCGCAAATTCCATGAATTCCGTACCCGTCTGTAGCTGTATACACGGGTGCGGATATCGTCAAGATCAAACGGATGATTATCACTGCAACAAATCTACAACAGACCATCAGTATTTGGTGATAAAATATGAACTCAATATTCGTCTTTTCACTAGGTAAACAGTGTTCGTTTTCTTTCAAACTTTCACAAATCTTTCAATTCTATTTTACAATGATATTGATATAGGATTGAAGTCTCAAATGTAAGTTTGTGCAATATCTGACACTTTACACGGATCACTTTAATTGTTATATGTGACTATACCATAGTGTTGAGCTAGTGTTAGTGTTTAGTCAATACTAACAGTAGCTTTGACACCGTAGTTGAAATAAGTTGGTGTTACAGGTTTGACCTCTACTTGTTGACGTATTTGCGGCAGTGCCCCGTGGTAGCTGGTGTTTAGCGTCGTCTGCTAACAAGCCAAATGGTGTTAGTGCTGAGACTCTATATTATGCAAATCTCCGTAGAGAGAACACTAACCCCCTAAAGCTGCGTTCCCACTAGAGCGAATTTTTGCGCGAATTTCCGCGCGAATATTCGCACGAATATTCGCACGGATCAAATTAGTGTTATTTGTATTAGATCGTTCCCACTATGGAGCGGTAATTCGCTCTGTACGGCGAAAATTCGCTAGCGAATTTATAAAATCGCTCTGGGGAGCGATTTTTTGTTCGAATTTTGTTTTTCGACCAATCAGGAACAAGGGTGTGTCCGTGTGGGCGTGGCTAAAATGCTAGAGGATATTTCAAGTATGTGTCTTCCTCGCTGAAATATGGCGTCGATGAATGTGGTGATAGAAACAGATCCTCGGGAATGACGTCTTTTTTATTGTTCCTCTAGAGATTACAATAACCAAGTGAAACAGAACTGAACGTTGGATGATTTTGAGGAAACACATTGTCAACACGGTAAGTGAGTTTTACTTTTTCAAGAGAAAAATCATATTTTCGTCGGTCATGTCAATACTCAAGCGCGCTAACCCGATCATAACATTGTCTATTTTGTGTGGCACAGTCCATCAGGATAATCTAGCCCAGCGCTCCGGCGAGACTTTGGAATTAGTGCCCGTAGCGCCCTAGTAAAGGCTTGAAGCCTCACCAGGCAGAGAGGGTTAAAGGGATAGTTGAGTTTTGGTAGAGAGGGCGCTAGACTACTTAATTGGTTTGTGAGGTAATGAAAAACTGAGTGTAAAATTTGAAAGAGCATAATATTTAAACAATAAAATCATCTTTGTTTGATCAAAATCGGTTCAGAAACGGCTGAAATATCCATAAATATAACAATTTGTAATAAACCCGGGGCCCGGGTTTATTAGAGAATTTTGAACCAGCCGTTAAAAATTCAAAAAAAATGCTTCCTCTTTTCAAAAAGTTACAAAATAGGTATTTAAATAGTTGTTGGTTATTTCTCTATCTAATCACTATTTCAACAAAGCATCACATGCACAATATTTTATTCAAAATGGTTGAAACCGATGAGTGTTTAGAGAGCGCCCTCTTACGTTTTAACGGCTCTTTTTGAATGATAACATGATCTTTACTACGTCATTTGTAATTTTGTGTTCCTTTCTAGTTATAACTATTAGTTTGTAATGTAATGATGCAGGTTTTGGTTACTAAAATTCAGTTTCACTAAAACTGTACTCTCCTTACCAGAACTCAACTATCCCTTTAAACTACAATTTCACAATGCCAGGCTAAACTAGGCCTAGCTAGCTACCTAGGGCCGGCCAGTAGGGGACCACTATCCGTGTGAATGTGGTGCATTCAGATTGTATGAGACAATAAGGTTATCTGGTTATGGCTTTAGTTTGTAATATTTGGTTCGAAATTAGTACTGAGTACTGGTACTGGTAGTGGTAGACACGCTACCTTGCCCTTGGGCTTGGCCTTGGTAATTGATAGTAATACATGCCGATGATAGGGCTAGCCTGGGGATACGACAATACCAAACAATGATAGCGTAACCGTAAGGAACTTACGAACATACTTGTTACTAATTATTAGTCTAGATTGTTTAGTAACACGTAAAAGTAAACTAAAGTAAAAGCTGACTAGGTCTAGGACTAGGCCTACATATACAAAAACTAGAAATTAGAATGTAGATGGGTGACTAGTCTAGTTATGTACCATCTCTAGGGCTAGGCTTGATGATAGTGTGCTCGATCTTGAACCATGTCCATGCACATTTATTAGTAAAGTTGGTCCAGTTTAGTTTACTATAGTCTAGGACTAGGGGCCAGGGCCTCTATGCTAGGTTAAAACTAAAGTAAATATAACTAAGCCAAGGCTAAAGGAAGCTAGATATAAGATAGGCTAGGGCTAGAAACTAGAAGTAAGTCATTAGTAAAATAGTAGAGCCAAGTATGAGTTTGGATGGGATTTAGAATTTTAGTTTAAAATGTAATATTTTAAATTAATAATGCAAGGGATCGGTCATGACTGGGCTGTGCCAAACAATGCGACAGTCACTAGTACTACTAGTCTACTCTAGTCTAGATGTAGTCGTACAGACGTATACATATCCTGGGACGTAGATCTAGCTAGAAGAGCGACTCTATGCCTAGCCCCTACTTTACTGTCCTAGACTAGACTAGAGTCTATGAGAATGTTTCTTTACTATAAAACAATAGGCTAGTACTATAAGTCTATAGTAGTTAGTAATCGTCATGAGTTAAAGGTATAAACTAGGTCTATACTGTGGGCCTAACCCTAATTACATTAGGCCTATATCAAAATCGTATTATTTTCGGTGTAGACTATGTCGAGTCCCTAAGACTAGAAGCCAAGCCGAGATAGAACGACCACAGTTTACAAATTACACATATACCGTTATTGACAATATACTGTCTAGCACTCGACAGGCTACGGTGCATTTGTAAATTATGCGCCATGATTACTGTGCATGTTATAAATATAGATACAGGATACACTTTTTACGTGTGTGATGGTGATCAGCTGATTGATCAGCTGTTTCGGATGCAGTACACGCACAATACTAATGCAGTACATTGTATTCACCATTTGTTTCATCAATTGTAGTATACATTAGCCCTTACAATAATATGGCTAATTACAGTTTGGTTGTCTTGGTTTGGTTGCTGACACTGTCTCTAACAATATGGTTCGACCGTGTGTTGATTGGTGGTCGTCTTTTTAATAATTGTAATACTAGGCCTATATTATGTATATATACAACAATAAATTGTTGACCAATCAACCGCGGCACTTTGTGTTCAGTGCTTTCAATTATTTTTATTTTTATTTATTTATTTATTTATTTATTTATTTTTTTTAATTTTTTTTTTTTTGGGGGGGGGTGGGGGGGGGAGGGCCGGGGTATTATGTTACAATATATAGCTTAATTGGTCATCAAGCATATAAAGTAAAGATGCAGATACATTTATAATCTGAATAATTTGCGAAGCATGGTCTGACTTGGGATGGGGAACACATTTCATTACATGATAATTGTGCTTTTCTTCTTCACAGATTGACCTCTTTTCGTGTTGTGCGTGTGCTGTGTGTGTGTGTGTGTGTGTGTGTGTGTTTGATTGTTGGGGGGGGGGGGGGGGTAGGGTCTCTCTGAACTACGACACTGCTCAGAATTGGTTAATTTGCTTGTGACCACCATGAATATATAAATACATTTGTCATGATTTGGTTGCTGATTGAAGCAAAATAAACATGAGGTCAATATAATGTACTGATGCTTGTCAGTATTTGCAACACTAAATCATAAAACTCTTATTTATCATGAATGTTTCCATACATACATACTATCCATTCTACATAACAAATGTTTGTTTAGATTGTTATTTTGAGTTGTGATGTCCATAATTATGAAAATGGCATTATTTATTTATAAACTATTCCATATTTAGAATTAATTTGTCAAATGAGTGCTTGTAATATAACATGACACATAAAACTTGCTATTGTTTAATCCAATCTCATTTCAGGATTGAAACCAACCAAGCAGAAGTCTCATAAGATACAGACAGGGTTCATGACAGTCCAGCGAAGTAGGGATATTGTTCTGTAAGTTATTAACCTTTTTTTTTATAGAAACATAGAACAATGAATTGGCATATATTATTTACAAAGCAAAAAGAGAGAAATACAATTCGTATGTGTAGCACATCATGGCCATTTATGTCATACTGAAAAAGAATATTTCGGACAAATTTTTACCCCAGCTCATATTTTCTCTCTTTGTATATTCACAAACTGTATACAAGAGTATGACAGAGTGAAGAATAGTGTTCTTTATGTTGGTCTTGGATTGAGTTATGATAATCATAATGGGTTATAAAGGAGAAATGGGCAAGTGTTCCAACATTTGAGATAAAATGTACAACTTTTACAGTGTAATGGGGAGTATGCAGTTTTAGAAATCTGTTCGGACTTCATCCCAAAAGAAAAGCTAAGGCTTTCAATCTGTCCATTTATTTGCTTCAAACATGTAGAGAATTGTGTTTTATAGTGAGGTTCATTATGTTATTTCGCCGGAAATTTTTGGAGAGTCTGAAAACTATACATTTTGGAAACGTTATAGTATAAGCAATCAGAAAAACAATTGTTTCCATTTGCCCCGGGGTCCTTTATGGCCGCCATCTTGGATTTTTCAAAATGGCCGCCGTAAAGAGGTTTTTCGTCAATATCACAGCTAATAGATTACCGAGAAATTTAATTTTGACAGCTAATCCACCATTTTCAGGGCCAAAGGGAATTCAAGAAAAAAATAATTGAGAAAAATAATGGTTTCAGTTTGCCCTGATACGTAAATTGCCGCCATCTTGTATTTGTTCAAAATGGCCGCCGTAAAACGGATTTCGTCAATATCCCAGCTACTAAATAAATATCACAGCTAATAGAGTTACCGAGACATTTTATTTTGACAGCTAATCCACCATTTTCAGGGCCAAAGAATCAGAAAAAAATAATTCAGAAATAATGTATTCAGGTTGCCCTGATACGTAAATTGCCGCCATCTTGTAGTTTTGTTCAACATTGGCCGCCGTATAAACGGATTTCGTCAATATCCCAGCTACTAAATAACCTGAAATTGAATTTTTAAAGCTAAACCAGGCATTTTCAAGCGCAAGGAATCCAATGGTAATCAGGAAAAAAATGTTTCCATTTGCCCTGATACCTATATGGCCGCCATCTTGGATTTTTCCACAATGGCCGCCCGTAAAAGTGTTTCGTCGATATCCAGTTACTAAATAACCTAGAAATTTGATTTTTATAGCTAAACCACCATTTCCAGGGCCCCAAGGAATCCAATGGTAATCAGACAAATAATGTTTCCATGTGCCCCTGATACCTATATGGCCGCCATCTTGTTTTTTTTTCTCTCAAAATGACCGCCGTAAAAGAGGGGTTTCGACAATATCCCAGCTACTAAATAACGCTAGCAATTTGATTTTTACAGCTAAAACCACCATTTCCAGGGCCAAGGAATCCAATGATGAATCAGACAAATAATGTTTACCATGTGCCCTGATACCCTATATTGGCCGCCATCTTGTTTTTTTTCTTCAAAATGGCCGCGTAAACAGTGTGTTTCATCAAATACCCAGCTACTAAATAACCTAGAAATTTGATTTTTGACAGCTAAACGCACTATTTTCAGGCCCAAGGGATTCCAATGGTAAATCAGAAAAATAATGTTTCCATTTGCCCTTGATACCTATATGGCGCCGCCACATTGGATTTTTTCAAAATGGCTGCCGTAAAAGGGAGTTACGTCAATATCCCAGCTACTAAATAACCTAGAAATTTGATTTTGTCAGCTAAACACCTTTTTCAGGGCCAAGGAATCCAATGGTGTCAACCACATCTATTTGACTGTAAACTTTTTGTTTTTACTGAATGTTTTACAAGTGATCAGACAATGAACGTTCCACCTAAGTTAGTTTCCATTAAGAACAAACATGCTCATCATGACAGAAATAATGTTTAATCTTTTAGGGCAGCCAAGTAGTCTTTACATATCATGCATCATCATCATCATCAGTTTCATACTTGTTCTGTGCTGCCTCATCATTTTGACACTCAGTGTTGCACTGGCAAATATCGGTGCGACAGCTAACCATCTCAATGATGGCCTTTGGAGCTGGAAGGGCATCTGTCGTCGTTGGTTTTAGCTGGCCATCAGACTCCTTGTGGTAGCCATTCCGCAAGGGATCCAACTGAGGATCCTGCAGAGCAATGCTGGCCTGTCCCTACACTCTGGCTTGGATATGGACTCTCAGGATATGTTGTCTCAGAGCTCCCAGGGTAGGAGGTAGCTTGTCACTTTCTGCCATATGATTGCAGAAGAGATGCTATCGCAATTCGAAGATGGTATTGATGCAGATGCCTTTGGGGGAATAGGCTGCACAGACGAAAATAGCAAGAGTGGCCAGTACAGTTTCGGTCACTTCTGCCTCGGTTGAAAGCATCTGCAGAGAACTGATTACATGTCTATATGCCTTCATGTAGACTTGCAGCCAGGTTGCTTTGCCTATACGAGATAACCTTCCAGTGTTGTCAGCGCCAGTGAACGCATGGAAGACTGGCAAAGCCTTTGCTCTTTCTGCCCCTATGGCTCTCCAGATTGGCTCTATCCCCATAACCCCAGAGGCCATAGAAATGGAAATGTTCTTCAGCATGAGGTCATAGTTTGCTATGACTTATACAAGGACATCTGTGTCTGGGGAACAGAAACCCATCTGTGCATCCGATGACTTGCGTTGTGATGCCATGACAGCCTGGTAGATCAACAGTGTGTTGTCCTGGAGTGTTGTCCTGGAAAAAATAAGTCTTCGTTGCTCCTGGTATACCCTGAAGAAGAGGTGATGACCAGTTTGTGTGATGTACTGTTGTACTCTATAGAGTATTTGCAGCAAGAAAGATGGTCAGGTCAGCCTTCGTCTTCTCATGTGAAAGGAACCTGCTCATTGGGATGTGGTTTATGTTTGTTTCATCTCTGACCTGATACTGGATTGATGCTCTTCCTTGCCTTCGTTTATCCCTGGTAGCGATCTTCAGAGAATCATCCCTGTACGTGTCAAACACAAGGATGATTTTATCATAATCTCGTGTGAGGGACATCAGCCTGTCGTTGAAGTATTCACTAAGATCTTTGACTGTCACTATAATTGCTGGTTTCTTGGCCATCTGCTGCAGAAGAACTATTCCATCTACTTAGAGCATCTTGTGTGGTGTCCATCTAATCTTCTGGCTGCTGTGGAGTTTCTGCTGTTGCCAACTTTCTGAGGAGGTGGTTCAGCTTCGATTAGTCCAGGCATGGCAGGATTGTACCATCTGGTGCAAAAAAGGTTCTTGGTGTCAGAGTGAATTCATGGTTCCCAATGGCCTCTTTCTGGTTGATGTCTCTGCTGTACCTGACCAGGACCATCAGTCTGCCATACAAGTACTTGGTCTCATTTAGATTCACAGTCTTGTCTCAAAGTTTTACTGTGGCTTTCTTGTTTGCAGACATGAACATCCTGTTGTTCTCCTTCTTTACTGGTGCCCAAAGGCTGACATCTCCGTTGATTCGCTCTGACACGTAGTCTTCATACAGCTTTTGACCAGTCACATATTCATTCAAGATCGTTGGTACATACTTATCAGGAATGAAGGCAAGAATGATTACATTGTGCAGCTTGTCACCTTCAGCAGCAAATGGGTTTCCATGTTTCAGTATGGCTGCCTTGATATTGTCGATAACACCGTGCTCTTTCTTGGCAGCACTTGGCCCAAGGTCATGATGCTCCCTGGTTTTGTCAGGTTCCAATTAGTCAAACTGACCCTTGAACTCTTTTGGAACAGGGGAGAGTTCTGGTGTGACCATAAAAAAACTCTTCCTAGCATTGGCATTGTTTGAGATGCCGACGAGTCCAGAATTAATTTTCATCAGCTTGTTGAGATGCTCACATGCATGGTCCGCCTCGATGGATACAAAGGGAATATCATTATTCGTGACTGCAATGTTGCCTGCTTGCAGCTCTTCCCAGGTTTTAGGGTGATTGGTCCTCAGATCATGCATGTCTGTGATGTATCTGGGCCAGAGACGCTTGTTGCCGGGTCGCCGGGTCGCCGGGTTGCAGCAACGAAGAACATGATTGCTTCCACTCGATGTAGGTAGTTCATCATTGCCTTGAACATTGCATTCTTAGATCTCTGTTTCTTCCATTCTTGGAAAATTGAGATAACATCAGCAGTGGTTAAGGCCTCAAGTAAAGTGGTGTTTGCTTGTTTCACAGACTCAGCTTTTGTGTGCATGCTCCCCTCAGAACAGGCAGCTTCAACTTCCTCTGTCGCCTTCAGATAGACCTATTTCAGTTTTTAATTTTCCTTAAAGAACTCCTCTAGTGCTATTTCATAGAGAGCTACATATGAATAGGTATAGAAACGAAGAGCACGCTTGTAATGGGTACTTTTCAGGATTTGCCTTGTTGTCGCAGACCCATAAACATCAGCTTCTATCCAGGCATCATCAATACCAGAGTTCTCCATGGAGACACCAAGAGCGCGGAGGGCAGCCATGACAACATGTAGCTCTCCCAATCGTGGAACAACTGTGCGTTTCAGGTCAGGTCTGGCATCTAGCAGTTGGACCACCTTCTCATAAAGAGCTATGTCAAATGAAATGACAGTGGGGTGATCTTCACCAACACCCAGCTTTCTCAGTTGACTTGCTTCCATGATCACAGTCAGCAGGGTTGACCATTCGTGTGCCACCTCTGGGAGTAGTGGAAGGGCTTCGACCTGGGTCAATGGCTTGCTTTCAGACAACAGTGAGTTGTATCCTAACCAGCCTGGAATATTGCTCAATGCTTCACTGCTGGATAAAGCAGTAGCATCAATCCATCCCAGTTGTGACAGCTGGTAGGATCCTGAGATTCCCTTGCTGGTGACAAAGTGGTCTGTTCTCTTGGGAAGCTGTGGGTTTGGCTTATCACAGTGCAGCATATCTACATGGTATGGAATGACAGATAGACTCTGGGCATCTTCAAGGGTGGTTCTCCACGAACCTCTGCATTCTGGTATAAAGCAGTAATCGTTCTATGGGTGGTTCCTTTCCCATCAGCAGTGTCTTCTGAAAAGTCTGTGTTATCTACTGCAAATAATACAATGGCACCCTTCGTTAAGAATGGTGGTACATACAGACCTTGGAACTCTTGGGTTGTTTGTACAACAGCATTCATTATTGTTCTGATTACCATTGGATTCCTTGGCGCTGGAAATGGTGGTTTAGCTGTCAAAATCGAATTTCTAGGTTATTTAGTAGCTGGGATATTGACGAAAACCCTTTTTACGGCGGCCATTTTGAAAAAAATCCAAGATGGCGGCCATATAGGTATCAGGGAAAACGGACACATTATTTTTCTGATTACCATGGGATTCCTTAGCCCTGAAAATGGTAGTTTAGCTGTCAAAACCAAATATCTAGGTTATTTAGTAGCTGGGATATTGACGAAACCCCTTTTTACGGCGGCCATTTTGAAAAAATCCAAGATGGCGGCCATATAGGCATTAGGGGAAATGGAAAGATTATTTTTCTGATTACCATTGGATTCTTTGGCCCTGAAAATGGTGGTTTAGCTGTTTAGCTGGTTTAGTTGACAAATACTCACGTATATCTTTAAACACACTTTAATGTTGTATACCAAATATATGAATGTACAAAAGTCACAAATCGAATAATGGCTTTCCATTATTGTAAGTCTAAGGAACAATTTAATTTTAACTTTGTAAAGCTTTGTAAAATACCCCCCTGAGAAAGGTTCTCAGTCGAACCTTCGAGATTTTAAGATGCAAAAAGAAAGGAATCTTTGCACGAAGGTCAGTGTGGGTAGAGATACTGTTATTCTTCAATGGATAGATAAGGGATCCCAAAGGTGGACTACCTACAAAGACTGAGCATGAGGAACGAGACATGAGTAAGCAGTTGATCTTCATTTCTATAATTTATAAGAGGTTTGGTTATAAACCTGACATTTTTATTAAAAATGGCAACCGAAAATTGAGTTACCTTTTAAAATAACCACTCACTATGGCTACAATTTTGCCAAACTGGACTCGAGGAGGAAATAGAATGGATCAATTTATAAATATGATTAATGAACATACTTATAGAACTATAATTATATTATAAATCAGAACCGAACTAAAACCGAAACATTGATAATGGCACGTCTTCTTATTAAATGTAAGCTAAAGGGTATTAATATAACTATGGCTCTAATTGTGCCAAACTGGACTCGAGGAGGAAATAGAATGGATCAATTTATAAATATGATTAATGAACATACTTATAGAACTATAATTATATTATAAATCAGAACCGAACTAAAACCGAAACATTGATAATGGCACGTCTTCTTATTAAATGTAAGCTAAAGGGTATTAATATAACTATGGCTACAAGGTGAGTTGGGGACCGTGCCCGGAACACTTTAGCCAGATGAAAGTTCTCACTTTGATAAGAAAGATATGTATTGTAATATGCCAAACTGGACTCGAGGAGGAAATAGAATGGATCAATTTATAAATATGATTAATGAACATACTTATAGAACTATAATTATATTATAAATCAGAACCGAACTAAAACCGAACATTGATAATGGCACGTCTTCTTATTAAATGTAAGCTAAAGGGTATTAATATAACTATGGCTACAAGGTGAGTTGGGGACCGTGCCCAGAACACTTTAGCCAGATGAAAGTTCTCACTTTGATAAGAAAGATATGTATTGTAATATGCCAAACTGGACTCGAGGAGGAAATAGAATGGATCAATTTATAAATATGATTAATGAACATACTTATAGAACTATAATTATATTATAAATCAGAACCGAACTAAAACCGAAACATTGATAATGGTACGTCTTCTTATTTAATGTAAGCTAAAGGGTATTAATATAACGGCGGAACAAGGTGAGTTGGGGACCGTGCCCGGTACACTTTAGCCAGATGAAAGTTCTCACTTTGATAAGAAAGATATGTATTGTAATATGCCAAACTGGACTCGAGGAGGAAATAGAATGGATCAATTTATAAATATGATTAATGAACATACTTATAGAACTATAATTATATTATGAATCAGAACCGAACTAAAACCGAAACATTGATAATGGCACGTCTTCTTATTAAATGTAAGCTAAAGGGTATTAATATAACGGCGGAACAAGGTGAGTTGGGGACCGTGCCCGGAACACTTTAGCCAGATGAAAGTTCTCACTTTGAAAAGAAAGATATGTATTGCAATATGCCAAACTGGACTCGAGGAGGAAATAGAATGGATCAATTTATAAATATGATTAATGAACATACTTATAGAACTATAATTATATTATAAATCAGAACCGAACTAAAACCGAAACATTGATAATGGCACGTCTTCTTATTAAATGTAAGCTAAAGGGTATTAATATAACTATGGCTACAAGGTGAGTTGGGGACCGTGCCCGGAACACTTTAGCCAGATGAAAGTTCTCACTTTGATAAGAAAGATATGTATTGTAATATGCCAAACTGGACTCGAGGAGGAAATAGAATGGATCAATTTATAAATATGATTAATGAACATACTTATAGAACTATAATTATATTATAAATCAGAACCGAACTAAAACCGAAACATTGATAATGGCACGTCTTCTTATTTAATGTAAGCTAAAGGGTATTAATATAACGGCGGAACAAGGTGAGTTGGGGACCGTGCCCGGAACACTTTAGCCAGATGAAAGTTCTCACTTTGATAAGAAAGATATGTATTGTAATACGCAGCTTTAAGCTCAATTTTAAAATATATTCAAAGAGAGCACTTACTATTTTGCCACTGACAGAAACTGACAAAGAGTTAAAACAAATTTAAACCGGCCTTAATAGTGAACCATCTGTTTTTTAAAGTAAACGACCCGGGAGTGTTTCACACAGATTTTAGATTTGAAAACCGAAACCTGTCCCATGATTGTATTGTTAATACGAATACAAAAAGGTATTAGGGAACTGCTATAATCAAAATTGTATTTTGAGGATTTGGACAATGGTATTAAGTCCCTTCAAAGATATACTTGAGTATTGGTACTTCCTGAAGTGACACATTGCGAGGGTTTTGGCTGGCTTTGATTCCATTTAATAAAACATGTGAAATATGAATTATACTCTTTAAAATACTCTCATAGTTGTGTTTAAATAGTTTGCATTCGAACACGAGGTTTGCATCAAAATTTACTCAGTCACTTGACAAATACTCAAATATATATTCAAACACTATTTAATGTTGTATACCAAATATATGAATGTACAAACGTCACAAATCAAATAATGGCTTTCCATTATTGTAAGTCTAACTAACAATTTAATTTTAACTTAGAAGCTTTGTAAAATACCCCCCTGAGAAAGATTCTCAGTCGACCCTTCGATATTTTAAGATGCAAAAAGAAAGGAATCTTTTCATACAGAGATCAGTGTGGGTAGAGCTACTGTTATTCTTCAGTGAAATGAAAAGGGAACCCAAAGGTGGACTACCTACAAAGACTCAGCATGGGGATCGAGACATAAGCAAAAAATTAATCTTCATTTCTAAAACGTATAAAAGGTTCGGTAAACCTTACAATTTTATTTAAAATGGTAGCCGAAAATTAATCTACCTTTTAAAGTAACCCCTTACTATGGCTACAATTGTGCAGAACTGGACTCAAGAAGGGAATACTTATAATGAATCAATTTATAACTATGATTAATGACATATTTATAGAAACAATATATTATAAATCAGAACCAAACTAAAATTGAAACATGGATAATGGCACGTCAACTTGTTAAATGTAACTTAGCTAAAGGTCATTCATATATCGGCGGAACAAGGACATTTGGGAAACCGTGCCCCGAACACTTTAACCAGATGAAATTTCTCACTTTGATAAGAAAGGTAAATGTGGTAATACTGAGCTTTAAGCTCAATTTTTAAAAAAATTCTAAGAGAGCACTTACTATTATACCACTGCCAAAAAATGACAAATGTTTATACAATTTCAACCGGCCTTAGTGAACCATCTGTTATTTGATGGAGACGACCCAGGAGTGTTACACACAGACTTAAAATTGAACTTAAAATCATCAAAAGCAATTTGTAGTCTCGGAAGAAAAACTATTCAAGAGAAACGTTTCACATAATTTGTGACTTTTACTGAATTTTAATTCAATGATGATTATTAAATGTCCTTGACAATAGACAAAGTTATGCATTTTAAGGTATACTTGAGTATTGGTACTTCCCGAAGTAACACATTGCGAGGGTTCTGGTTGGTTTTGATTCCATTTGCAAGTTCATTTAATAAAACATGTGAAATGCGAATTATTCCCTTTGTAATACTCTCACAGTTGTGTTTGAATCGTTTGCATTCGAACACGTAGTTTGCATAAAAATATACTCTAAACGTATTATTACGGATTTATATCTTCATTGGACCGTGCTTAGTCATTTATTACCAGGTTATTATGATACGATCATTGTTTTAGTCGCTAAAATGGACATTGACAAATACTCAAATATATCTTTAAAACACACTATAATGTTGTTTACCAAATATATGAATGTACAAAAGTCACAAATCAAATAATGACTTTCCATTATTGTAAGTCCAACTTAGAATTTAATTTTAACTCAGAAGCTTTGTAAAATAACCCCTGAGAAAGATTCTCAGTCGCCCTTCGAGATTTTAGGACGCAAGAAGAAAGGAATCTTTCCACAAAGATCAGTGTGGGTAGAGCTACTGTTAATCTTCAATGGAAAGAGAAGGAAACCCAATGGTGAACTACCTACAAAGACTGAGCATTAGGATCGAGATATAGATAGATAGGTATGAGATAGATAGATAAATGATAGATATATCGGTTTTTATTGAACACATAAAATAAACAAGACTGTAGCCCGAGGACTAAAGTGCCTTGCGCACAACAACAAATTTATAAACATTCATGCATAAATATATATATTACAACACAATATAAATGTTACTTAACATCCAAATACAACAAATTGATATATATTTATGAATGCATTTGGCAAGATAAGCACTTACTAAAATGGAAGCCTTAAACCACTAATATGAGTAAAAAAAATGATATAAGCACTAATATGGGTAAACATTTAATCTTCATTGCTATCATTTATAAGAGGTTGGGTAAACCTAACAGTTTTATTTTAAATGTTAGCCAAAAATTGATTTTCCTTTTAAAGGTGCACCTGTATAGTGTATATTTCCGCACAAATTAATTTGAGCTTCCACATTTCTCTTCTACCGTGTTGTTTGGCTTATGGTAATAAAATAGGGTTAGATTTGTTTCAAATGCTTCTTTAGTATGACGATATCTACCATTGATAATCATTCAGCTCAAGAGCGTAACTGAACGGTCATAAACCTCATAGACGTCATACAGTAATTCAATGTAAAAGCTGACGCAATTTGTTCGCTTTTTTAACCAAGAAAGCAGTGTTCTTTCCAATGAAACTTTCACACATCATTCGGACATTATCTTACAATGATTTTGGTATAAGATTAAAGTCTCAAATGTAATTTTGGGCAATATCTGACAATTGACAGGTGCACCTTTAATGGCTACAAGCAGTGGCGTAGCTACGGGGGGGGGGGGGGGGGCACGGGGGGCACGTGCCCCCTCCCCCCCCCCCCAATCGTTTGGCCAAAAAAAAAAAAAAATGACGACCCGACATTAAGCCAAATGTGTCTATATCATTCATTATTATCATGTTCTATTAAATGTGTGATGAAAATGATGTTATTAATGATAATAAAGAAGAACATAACAGTCGTTTCCTAGTACTAGCAATAGCGCACCTATATCAGTTTGAAGAATCCTTCTTATGCGAATTGTCAGTCCCGGGCGCGAGGATCGACGCTCACCGCATTTCAGTATAGAGCGCGTATAGGCCTAACAAACTGCCTAACGCATGGTAAATCGTCCACCATACTAGAGGCCTCTGCAGGATCCTGCAGCTGCCTCCCGCTTTTATAGATAATTTTGACCGTTTGACGCCTTTATGCATATGCTATAAAGGCGCATAGCTGCACTACGTAGTCCAAAATGTCTAGGCAAAGACAAACTTCCTTGACTAATTTGTTCAAGCCAAATGCACCTGTTCCATTAATTCATGATGCATATCTAGGCCTCCTGTTGATGATCATGATTGTAAGAGCACCAGTCATCTTCTCCAGAGTCGATATCTGCATCAGTTGAGCATAGGCCTATTGAACCTAACCCAAGAGACCCGTGTCATGGGTCCTAGTCACGCGGTACTTGACAAATGGGCGACAACAGGCAGGGGACGGGGGAGGGGGGGGGGGGACATGCCCCATCCCCATACATTTGAAAGTGGAGGTGATTGTCCCTCCCACTTTTTAATATGCATACATTATGTATGTTTTATTCTATAGCTTGAACTACGAATCATATAATATTTCTGTCTCGGGTATGCACCAATTTAAAGCCAAAAATTTGCAAAAGCTCCCTACAGTGGGAGGGGGACACCCCCTCCCATACCCTCACCCGCTTGATCGCTTCGCTCCCTCGCAATGCCCCCCCCCCCCCCCACTTTAGAGAACCTTTTGCCCCTTTGATCCTTCTACATCAAGCGCATCATTTACAGATCCACCTAACCAGACAATGTACGCCAGAAACAACAGTTCCACCAGGAGATACACATGGGATCAAGTGTGTGTTTTAGCATGTTTAGTGTGTCAAACAATCCCCACTTTTTCGAAGTTCAATCTTTTACAAATCTTACAAGATGCATAATAACAATAATAATGATAAGGACAATAATGACCATACATCTACAGTGATATTTTAAACACCAATTTCAAAAATTTCTCCACGTGGGAGGGGGTAAACCCCCTCCCACACCCTCCCCCAAATAAGTGTAGACAAGCACGGGTAAACGATGTGAGCGTATTTGAGTCTGCAGTGTGTGTAGGTTCGATTGTGTTTGTATACTTTATCATGAGGGAGATAATTAAAGTCATAATTTCTTTAATTTAGTATTATCAAATTTCCTTCCAAGGTATGCACCAGATTGCATTATTTCGAGTGAAAATTTGCAAAAGCTCACTACCGTGGGAGGGGGGACACCCCTCTCCCACACCTTCCCGCCCCCCCCCCCCCCCCCCCCCTCGGGCGCTTCGCTCCCTCGCAGTTGGCCCCCCCCCCCCCCAATCCATTGACCCTCGCTACGCCACTGGCTACAAGTGTGCCGAACTGGACTCGAGAAGGAAACATAACAAATGATTAATGACATACTTATCGAAAGTATTATGAATCAGAACCGAACTAAAACGGAAACATGGATAATGGCATGTAATGGAGAAGACCCAGTAGTGTTCACATAGACTTAACATTGAACTTGAAGGTATCAAAAGCAATTTGTTGTCTCTGAAGAAAAAACTATTCATGAGAAACTTTCACATAATTTGTGACTTTTACTGAATTTTACTTCAATGATAATTATCAAATTTCCTTGACAAATGAAAGGTTATGCATTTATTAAAGATTCCCGAAGTGACACATTGCGAGGGTTCTGTTTGGTTTTGATTCCATTTGCAAGTTAATTCAGTTCCATGGGTGGTTCCTTTCCCATCAGCAGTGTCCTCTGAAAAGTCTGTGTTATCTACTACAAATAACACAATGGCACCCTTCGTCAAGAATGGTGGTACATACAGACCTTGGAACTCTTGGGTGCTTTGTACAACAGCATTCATTATTTTTCTGATTACCATTGGATTCCTAATTGGCCCTGAAAATGGTGGTTTAGCTGTCAAAATCAAATTTCTAGGTTATTTAGTAGCTGGGATATTGACAAAAACCCTTTTTACGGCGGCCATTTAAAAAAAAAATCCAAGATGGCGGCCATATAGGTATCAGGGAAAATGGACACATTATTTTTCTGATTACCATGGGATTCCTGAGCCCTGAAAATGGTAGTTTAGCTGTCAAAATCAAATATCTAGGTTATTTAGTAGCTGGGATATTGACGAAACCCCTTTTTACGGCGGCCATTTTGAAAAAATCCAAGATGGCGGCCATATAGGCATTAGGGGAAATGGAAAGATTATTTTTCTGATTACCATTGGATTCTTTGGCCCTGAAAATGGTGGTTTAGCTGTCAAAATCAAATTTCTAGGTTATTTAGTAGCTGGGATATTGACGAAAAACCCTTTTTACGGCGGCCATTTTGAAAAAAAGTCCAAGATGGCGGCCATATAGGTATCAGGAAAAATGGACACATTATTTTTTCTGATTACCATTGGATTCCTTAGCCCTGAAAATAGTGGTTTAGCTGTCAAAATCAAATTTCTAGGTTATTTAGTAGCTGGGATATAATTGACGAAACCCCTAGCTGGGATATAATTGACGAAACCCCCTTTTTACGGCGGCCATTTTGAAAAAATCCAAGATGGCGGCCATATAGGCATTAGGGGAAATGGAAAGATTATTTTTCTGATTACCATTGGATTCTTTGGCCTGAAAATGGTGGTTTAGCTGTCAAAATCAAATTTCATGGTTATTTAGTAGCTGGGATATTGACGAAAAACCCTTTTTACGGCGGCCATTTTGAAAAAAAGTCCAAGATGGCGGCCATATAGGTATCAGGAAAAATGGACACATTATTTGTTCTGATTACCATTGGATTCCTTAGCCCTGAAAATAGTGGTTTAGCTGTCAAAATCAAATTTCTAGGTTATTTAGTAGCTGGGATATAATTGACGAAACCCCTTTTTACGGCGGCCATTTTGAAAAAATCCAAGATGGCGGCCATATAGGCATCAGGGCATATGGGAAACATTATTTTTATGATTACCTTTGGATTCTTTGGGCCCGAAAACTGTGGTTTAGCTGTGAAAATCAAATTTGTAGGTTATTACCCCTGCTGGAAAGTTCACACTCATTCACAGTGTGAAACACAGTGTGAAACCGACATTTCACACTGTGAAAACACATTTCATACTGTGAAAACACATTTCACACTGTGAATGAAATGTGTTCACAGTGTGGACACAGCCACACTGTGGTAAACCACACAGTGTTCACCATTGTGAAATTTGATTTCACAATGTGAAATGTGTCTTCACATTGTGAAATGTGTTTTCACACTGTGGCCACATTGTGAATTTATTCCACACTATGAAAACCAGATTTTCACAGTGTGAATACCTTGCGACACAGATTTCACAGTGTGAACAGAAGAATTCACAGTGTGGCCACTCTGTAAAAAATATTTCACATTGTGAAAAATATAATTCACCTTGTGGAAAGTATTTCACAGTGTGAACAGAAGAATTCACTGTGTGGCCACTCTGTAAAAACTATTTCACATTGTGAAAAATATAATTCACCTTCTGGAAAGTATTTCACAGTGTGAAAAATATATTTCAAATTGCGCAGATACATTGTATTAACAATGGAATGAACCTGTCTTTAGAGGTCCCCTGTATGCAGTGACCACCTGTCTTATACTTCCCCTTGGTGGACAGAGGTTTGACTGAATAGCTAGACACAACAAATAATTATGTCCATATTATTGTTTTATTGTAATCATTATACTATTTCACGATTTTAATATATTTTAATCGATGGTTCAATATTATATTACAAACAGAAACCAATGTTTGACTCGTAAGCGGTATGATTTTATCGAGGCTAGTACCCTAAAACAGTGGCATACCTAGGATTTGTTCAAGGGGGAGGGGGGGAGGGGTGTCGGTGAAGAACTATCCGAGAGAGGGGGGGGGGGGGGGGTGTCCGTCAATTTGTTTAGAGAGGGCCAGATGTCAGTGAAGATTTGTTCGAAGTCGAATTCCGAGATCCTCAAAAATGTTTGAGGCCAAGACCAAGATCCGTTGTTTTCGGGGGCCGATTGAGATGTTTGTTATGATGGTCAACAGTGGTGACGGGGGGGGGGGGGGGGGGGGGGGGGGGGGCACGGGGGGGCACGTTCCCCCCAATAATTTGGAAAATACAATAGAAAACATATGGGGACATTTTTTTAAGGAAAAAAAAAGAAATACATAAGGTGTGCCCCCCCCCCCCCCCCAATAATTTGTGTGCCCTCCATTCATTCCGACCACGCTACGCCACTGATGTTCAAGACCACTAAGAAGTGGCCTCGACTGACCACTTAAATTTTGTAAGAGGGGGGGGGGGGGGGGTTGAACCCCCCAAAACAGCCCTTTTTTATGAAGGGGGGATATTGAACCCCTCAACCCCTCATGGGGTCATGGGTACGCGGCGTAAGTCTATGCCCTAATATAGATCTAGTTATATGCCTCCTTGATTGTAAAAACGTTCCATGCGTTAATAGTCCATGCACGGGCACGACTAGACATCCTTTACTATAAGGACGAGAGCTGTATGATATATAAGAAAGCTTTATTAAATACAGCTCTATGGAGTACTATTGGGGGGGGGGGGGGGGGGGGGTTCGAGAAAAAATATAAAGAGCTGCATTGATTTGTATGACATCATAGCAACTCAGTCAGCAGCTTACTCGGGCAAGAGGCTAGCTCGACATATACCCCCAACGACCAAATAATGATCTGGTGAAGACCTGTTCTTCCGATTTATTTTTTTTAATTTTTTTTGAAAAATTATTATTTGAAATGCTAAAAATTACATTGTTAAATTGTTGCCCGAGTCGTCCTAGGTCAATACAAGAGCAGACCGCTAATCAACTCGTAAGGGACGAGATAGCCTTTGGCCGAGTTGTTGTCGCGGCGCGTACCCATATCACGTGACCCATTCACATGTACATATATCCGAATTCGAATATTTCATGCGGGGCGGTCGGTAAACTCTTCGAATTGCATTTTTGAAATAAAATGACAGAAGCTGGCTCCTGATCGTATATCTACAGCTATCGTCTCGACCTTTGTTTGAATTTGAGTTGTGTTCCGAACTAGCGATCCAGTTACTACATTTATTGTATTTGTAATTAGTTCTGTTCGTCGACCGTATCCGAATTCCGATACGCCAGGCGAGCCCCGGTCGAGGTGAATGTGTTGGATTTTGCCACTTATGCTGGCGACTGGCGAGGATTGGTGAGTCATTAATTTGTCTGACTTTCTGTATGATTTAATGTTATAGATTGAGATCTACTGACTATGAATAATATAAGCTAATTGGCTCAATGTGATTGTGAATGTAATGGAGTGTAGTACGAGATCGACAAATCTAACGCTTTCATGGCCTCATTGTTGTCGTTGATATATGTAACTGAAATATTCTTCTGTCGGTTTTAGCGCTAGACGCTCTGATTGCCCCCTGCGGTGTGAGCCAATAACACCGTCGTCGTCAACCATTTGTCGATTATAGAAATAATGTCAGTTAGTTACCGTGCATGGTCATGATGGTTACTGGTACATGTAGTCATAAATACATTGACATTTTTTTTTTTGTGCTAATTTTGTAGTCTGTATTTACGATTGCGGATGGACAGACCACGCAGTAACGTAATCGACAAATGGTTGTCAATGAGGATGTTATCTGCTCGCACGGCGGGCGGCAATCATACTCATACTCATAGCGTCTAGCGCTAGAACATGTAGAAGGCCGACAATAAAATGTTTCAGTAATATTGTGAAAGAGGCCATAAAAGCGCTAGATTTGTAGATTTGAATCGAGTGTGCATGAGAATGAAGATGGAATATTGAACAATACGAATGTATACATTTGTAAATTTGTAGCAATGTAGGCATGACACGCACTAGATCGACAAATCTATCGCTTTCATGGCCTCTTTGACATTATTATTGTCATTTTCACTGTCGGCATTCTAGCGATAGACGCTACCCATTCACTCTGCCGTGCGGGCCTTGTCACCAGTAAAAGTTACGGAAAATCATTTGACTTCGACTAAAAAAAACACATATTTTCGTACTTTGCGCGAAATGTGTAGCCCTATCAATACATTTAGGGCTACTATAATGTACTTCAGCTCACCGATCTCGTGTGTCGCTATACATGTCATTTTATAATTACGGCGATTTGGGAGATTTTACAACGATTTTACAAAGACGTTATTATCCGTTCAGTACGGTAGCACTGTACTTGTACCGTACTGAACGGATAATTATAACCTCTTTGCAACTCGCTTGTGCACTGCGCGCTTGCACCCCTGTGTCAACTTAATGGATCGGTCCAGGTGTGATGACGTAATTATTGCATCTGTGTACATTAGCGGCAGTTTGAACGGCGAAATATCGAAGAATAGTGATGGAAAATCGTTGTAAAATCTCCCAAATCGCCTTAAAATATGTTGTTTTTCTAGTCGAAGTCAAATGATTTTCCGTAGGTAACTTTTACTGGTGACAAGGCCCGCACGGCAGAGTGAATGGCTAGCGTCTATACAGTCTATCGCTAGAATGCCGACAGTGAAAATGACAATAATAATGTCAAAGAGGCCATGAAAGCGATAGATTTGTCGATCTAGACACACACAAGCGACCACAGCAATGCTAAATTGATTTGTACACAGGATCTGCAATACATGAACTTTGGGCTATGGCATCTATGACGACCCGGTACAGAAAAAGTTGTCAAATTTACATGAAAAATTCTGAATTTAAAATAAATTTGGCAAAATCAAACATAACTGGCCCTAGAAATTATCTTCCTAAAATGTTGGAAATGTAGAGAAATCTGCAATATAGGATTTGTCAGTAAATGATCCATCTCAAAAGTGTCGCTGCTATCTGAAGGACTGCCATCATGGCCATGTATTCCCCGCTTACTTCCTGCACCACATGAGTAAGTGAGTTACATGTACTGAGTGTAATCAATTCTAAAAGTCCCGTATCCATACTAGTAGTGTACTTGTTTCTGATGCTGTTTCCTCTTTTGTCTTAAAATTTAGATTTGGGGTTCAGAGACATTATGACAACAAGCACTGACAATGTTGGGAGCCAAGCCATTCGGCAGCTCATTCGAAGCAGATGATGTCACGTTGACAGCTGAGATGCGGACTGAGTCTTGGCACCAACCTGACAACAGTCAACAAAATGGCATCATTGGTAAGTTTGTAATTTGCTATAGAGATGGTATACATGTAAGTAAGTAGTACTGCATTGAGCCATTGACTAAGTTAGGTGGTGGGGGAACAGTAACAAAGTAGCATGACTTGACACACAGTAACACAGTAAAATTGCAGGAGTCATATTTTGGTGGCCTGATTGTCAAGGAGATTTTCAACCTCTCATTGACTAAGTCTAAAAATTCTTGTTTTCTTCAATGTCATCTGTAGGACTTAACAGATTTGACCATGAATTAGTGATATTTTGAAAAGTGCAAAATTTGTTCATGAAATCACATTTTGGGCCAGGAAATTTGTTTTCAGGGCCACCAGAAAATGGGAAGAAATTATTGTAAATTGAAATTATAGTACTGTACTCAGTATTCTATCGTAAATTACCCTAAACTACTATGTTTTTCTGATTCTTCAGAATCTTCTTCTTTCTTAAAACTTGGATCAGGGGTTGTGATCATTGCAAATTGATGACAAATTGCTTTCGTAAGCCCATTCACAAGGATGTTCGTCAATGTGTTAGTGCATCTCTAAACTATAACACTAATAGTAATATTCAAAATACAAATAAAAGGAAGGCAATATATTAACCTCTTTTCATTGTTCTATTTTCAGCTCTTGCTACAGCTGCTTCAAAGACATCTCGAGTTTAGGAGAGCTAGCCAAACAGGAATGAAAGACTCTTAAACAGGTACTTATATCGGTTGTATCAGCTATCAGCGCATTGAAATGGAAAAACCCAAATAAATCCAAGATGGCCGCTCCGGAAATTAGTCGAGCTAGAATAAATGTGTTCCTTTGTTGGTTTATAGGATCGGGATATCTTTATTTGACTTAATCATTGAAATACCATAAGCAACTAGAATACTGGACTCACAATTCAGTTTGTTTTGAACAGTGAATAAAAAATACATTCATGAAATAAATGCATTCAAACGGACTAAAAACATTCTCTCCTTACAAAAGCCAAAGGCGGCCATCTTGGATTTATGTTACTGAAAATGGCAATGGACATTCTCACTTATTAATTATTATGGTGTAATACAAAATGCAGAATGGCTAGAGTACAAACGACCATATCTCATGACTCTAATAGTTGGCCTAATTTGCACAATTAGGCTCTCTATGATGTATAATGATATATATGCAATTTTTCCTCAAGAAAAAGAATTTGGCAGTCATTTCCCATGAAATCAATCAATTTGGGGATAATTAGTAAGTATGTAAGTGTCCTGGGAACCCCCTTTTAAATCACCAACATTTATTATGCTGCCCTCTATTGGTGTGACTGTGACCTCATCTAAAGAACTTCGCCCCATAGTTTCTGTATACGACGCCACACTAAATTCTCTAGTTGACGTAAGCCGACGAAGTGGCAATCACGCTGCTGATTTTGGGCTTAAACTGGCTGCTAATTGAGATCAAGCATCAGAAAATTAGCCTAAAATCACTACTGTGTTTATTTTCATGGAATTTTTTTTCTGCGGACTTAGTTTACAAGTCATCAACTATGGAATAAGTGCCGAAATATGCTGTATTCATTAGAAGTTAAAGAAATATTTTCCTACTGTACCATTATTTTGGGGACACACTGTACAATATGATTGACAAAAAATACCCTGTACTTTTTGCTTATTAATGGCTTTAGCAACAAAAGAAAACAATAATGTTCATGTTCATGTATATGCCAATGAGGTGCACCCATCTTGGATTTCAGGGTGTTGTGAAATGAGCACCGGAAATGAATTCCTTACCCCAAAACACCCTAAATAAATGTTTTTAATTAGGTCCTGTGATCTTATTACATAAATATGCGAAATAGCTAAATATTTTTATAATGTTTATACAAAAGATTGCTCAATTGCCACCTTTTTTTCCTATAAACCATTTAGAACATGGAATAGTAAAAAAAAAAACATTGGACTAATGAACATTAGGCCATAGGGATATCTACAGGACTAGCACACTTGTCGTATCTTTTCAGGTATTATAGATTGGATCAGCAGCTTTGGACATATTTTATATTCATCATCCTATCATTTTAATGATTACAAGTTCATGCTAGCATTTAACTATTAACATTTGTTTTTCTCATTTATTTGTATTTCTTTCTTGATAGAATACGCTATGGGAAGATTGCCAGAAGCGAACTCCACAGAGATGAGAGAAATAAACAGGGGCAAGGCTGAACAGGGGTCTAAAGAGCGGAGGTGTGCCTTGGCCGACTTCTAAATGGGGTTCTAAGTAGTGGGGGTGTGCCTCAACCAACTTCAAAATGGGGGTCTATGGAGCGATCATGGCCGAGTCCCAGGGGTGTTTCGTCACCAACATTATTCGAGGCAGAAGTCTTAAGAGCGGCCTTTTTTTATCCCGACGGCTCATGCAGCACAGTCTCTTCCCAAGAGACTAAAGCATGAGATGCAACGGTTGAACTTTAACCAGCAGAGACAGTCTTTCTACTATGACAGGAAGACATAATGACTCAAGAGCAAGATACTGTTTGCATGCAACCGACTCGAGAGATGATCACTGGAAGAAGGCAACAGTTATCAGGCATCTCGATGAGCGTTCGTTTGAGATACACCACCATGGTAACACAAGTTCGCCCGGTGATGGCTACAGGTGATTCGCGTTCGCGGCTTGGGGAGCACGACAGTGACTTGCCCGGTGACCATGACCTTGATTCACGGCCTGATAATCGTGTTAGACTATCATCTAGAGAAAGACGCGAGCCAGCGTAGCTAAGAGATTATTTATACAGAAATATTTACAAGTGGGATTCACACACACACCCACAATGGTCATTGATTTGTTTAACCTTGAATTTAAGCATCTAATAATTTATTCATTATGACTATTGGAATATAGATTAAGATAGATCAGATAAGCTAGTTGATATGGACATTGATAGACGCAGATAAATCAATCAATGTGACTCGATGCAGACAGAATGACAATTCATTAATTTCTTTAATATAAACTGTATAAATACACAAATAGACCCATTTAGATTTGAAATGCTGATGCAGACAAAATGACAATTTAGTGTTTTTTTCTAAAACCAAAATCAATACTTTGGACACAGAAAACGTAATGAGTGAATGTTAAAGAAACCCTGTATTGGTTTTATGAACAATTATAATATTAAGCATGTTCTTTATTATTCTTTTACTGTTTTGTTTTTTAGGTAGCGGATATAGTTATTTATGTTTTGTATCGTTTTGAGGGTAAATATCTATTAAAGTTGAGTTTCACAAGCAGACAATGATTATCAAGCTTTTCTTCTTCATATTATGTACTAAGATTTACCAGACTACACTTTCATAGTTTGACAGATTTAACATTGTAGAATTAAACAAATAATTTAATTTCCAAATATGGCAATGTCACACAGTATAATGTGTCACATTGAATGTCCACACAGTAAACAGTTTCAATGTGGTGGGCATTTCACAGTGTGAGGTTTTAACAATGATAAATTTTGGCATTTTCACAATGTGAATCTCCGGTTATTCAGTGTGAATCACACTGGTTCACATTGTGAATCACAGTGCGCTCCACACTGTGTATTTTGGGCGTTTTCACAATGTGGTCACACTGTTTCACAGTGTGGTTCACACTGTGAACCACAGTGTGTTTCAGAGTGTGGTCACAATGTGAATCTCCGGTTATTCACAGTGTGAATCACACTGGTTCACATTGTGAATCACGGTGCGCTTCACACTGTGTATTTCGGGCGTTTTCACAGCGTGGCCGTGTCGTACCACACTGTGAACCACACTGTGATTCACACTGTGATTCACACTGTGAACCACACTGTGATTCACACTGTGAACCACACTGATTCACACTGTGAACCGCACTGATTCACACTGTGAACCGCACTGATTCACACTGTGAACCACACTGTGATTCACACTGTGAACCACACTGATTCACACTGTGAACCACACTGATTCACACTGTGAACCACACTGTGATTCACACTGTGAACCACACTGTGATTCACACTGTGAAACGACGCGGCCACGCTGTGAAAATGCCTTCACACTGTGTATTTCGGGCGTTTTCACAGTGTGGCCGCGTCGTTCCACTGTGTGTCCACACAGTGGTTCACAGTGTGATTCACACTGTGAACCACACTGTGATTCACACTGTGAACCACACTGTGATTCACACTGTGAACCACACTGTGATTCACACTGTGGAACGACGCGGCTGTGAAAACGCCCGAAATACACAGTGTGAAGCGCTCTGTGATTCACACTGTGAACCACAGTGTGATTCACACTGTGAATGAGTGTGAACTTTCCAGCAGGGTAGTAGCTGGGATATTGACGAAACCCTTTTTATGGCGGCCATTTTGAAAAATCCAAGATGGCGGCCATAAAGGTCTCGGTGCAAATGGAAACATTGTTTTTCTGATTGCTTATACTATAAGGTTTCAAAAATGTATAGTTTTCAGACTCTCCACAAAATTCCAACGAAAGTTAAAATCCATACATAGTGAACCCAACTATTATCTTTCATTTCAATTTCAGTTTTATATTTGAGTCAGATCATGGTATTTTAAAATGAGTTTCTGTATCAATGATCAGTGCGTGTAATTAATTTAAGATACCAGTCAAATTGAATTATTTATTAAATCATTGTAATTTGAGTAATGTCCTCAGCCTGGGATGATATAAACAGTATGAGCTTTTATGACTAAATTACTCTCAAGCAATCCTTCTTGATATTTATTTTCTATTTTCTATCTTTGAATTTAATCAATCTGAAAAACGTTGTTAAACATACTGTTAAAATTATTTGTATCTTGTATTATCATTTTACAGGTACAGGAACAAGAACCATGCAACCGAGGTGAATGACAACTATAAAGGAGAAAGTGATTCGAAAGCCCTATTTGGCCCAGAGCATATCATATCTTCATCACAAACTATAAGAGGAATAGACATAAATAAGGGGGTGGGATGGTGGCGGAGGGGGGGGGGGGGGGGGGGGGGGGGGGGGGGGGGGGGGTGTTAGGTGATTTTGAGTACTGGAATCATAAAATGCAAGGAATTCCAGAGCATGTCAGTTGTCACATATGTATTGGATATCCCTTCCAAAAGTGTTATACAAACATTTTAGTTTATAATGATCTATGAAGAGACCAACATGGCTAGCTACAGGAGAAGGTCCTAGCTGGCCCCCCAAAAATCAATCCCACTAATAATATCATGCTTGATGGAAAAAGCGGTGTACTTTCCAAGGTAAATCTATTAGTATAATCGGTCCTAATGATTATTTTGTATATAAATATATTAATTATATTCGGCAAATAAATTGAAGATTTACGTTAGTTACGGCTCGCTATTTTTTATAATTAATATAATTTGTTTGGAGGAGGTGTTTCCTCTTTTTTGCTTGTCAGGTAAACACCTGTGCGACTTCACCCCCCCCCCCCCCCCCTTTGCCCTTATTCACTTGGACTATGTGAATATTTGCAAAACTTCTGACAGAAAATTTGATTGACCGTATTTGTATTGGTCGCCATCACAGTATCCTATTCGGCTGTCTATTTACATGATAATTAAAGGTTTGATTAAGTGACAAGTTCCTTCTTTATTCAAACACAATTGACGTATCCTTTGAGTTCATATAATGTACAATACAGAGCTAAATTTCATGGATGCTAGTCCTGAACATGCTGAATTCATTGTCTTCAACCCACAAGTATAATGCAAATTTATCAATTTCTTGGAAATTTCGAGTAAGATCAAATAAAATGACTGACGACTTAAGATAATGTTTTCAGTATTATCAGGATTCATATTTTTTTCTTACATTATATTTTTGGTCCAATTTTGTCTAAATAATTAATTTTAACAAATCATAAATTCATGTGTATTAGGTTTTCATGTTTTTATTATTTAAAGGTGATTGAATTAAAAATGCATGTTGACTTCGGTTGATCTATAATAATGAATCATCACATATCTGTGAATATTTGATGTTAAATTCTGTCAGATTTCTATTATTTTTATACTACTGTAAGATCCACCCATAAAACCCCTCTATCATTGACTCTCTGACGATCAGCTAGATAAACATAAACAAAAGTATGTCTCATCCACCCGACTACCTTATCATTGCTTATTGCATTAGCATTGGATGTTTTCATTGAAACCCTTCTTTTCATGGTGAGTGGGCAATTGTCTAAAACATGCAGTCCAATTGTAAACAGGTGGTCAGTGGACATACAATGTCTTTTGTTCAATCTAAGCTGACCTGATGGTTGAATGGTATTTGATGTCACATAAGTCAATAGCTTATGACAGGATTTTTTAGTGGTGAAGCTTAGCAGGTAGAAAAAAAGTAATAGAAAAAATAATATAAAAAATATGACAACATGTACATCAAATAGTCAACAGATATGTGATGTATTCATATTATAGATCAAACAAAGTCAACATGCGTGTTTTAATTTAGTCACCCATGTTGCATTAAGTAAAATTGTTTTTGTATAGCTATAATTACTTGTAAAATTTGTAGTTGTACGTGTAATTCAGATTACCTTGATGTATTACTGTTTTCATTGATAACATTGGGCATCTCCCCTTCCCCTAATAAATAATATCCTCTCTCTTTAGACTACCCTTTATTATGTTTCTTTTTAGTTCTGTTCTTTTGTATCATTATGGCAAGGCAACACTACTAGCGTTTCAGCTTATGTATGAAATTGATTGTTGCGAGACGTATATAATAAATAAATAAATAATTTACATTTTATGCACATATTGACAGGCATTTGAATGTAATATACAGAGTGATAGAGGTAAATATACTGTATCAAGTTTATATCATTCCTTTACTTTTCATTGCAGACATTGTTCTAAGCTCATAAATGTGTTTTGTTTTATCCCAAGAAATGTTTAATTTCTTTAAATGTTTGTAAAATATGATAACGCACTATATACGGAATAACTCGAATGCTATCATAATTACACACGTTGTAAAATACAGTTGTGCAGATATACAAGCATCGATGAAATAATATGAACTGACCCCATAAATGTATTTGGATTAATTTTACATGTCACTATTTTTATATTCTTTTTTGTTTTTTCTTAACTGCAACTATAACATACAGAACCAATTGTAATAAACATTATGTGATGTTCTCCATAATTATGACTTGAAACAACTTGTTGATGAGTGGTAATTAATGATTGTTTATGTTTTATCTATTAAGCTGAATAATTGTCCATATGTATTCGGGGTACAGCGGGGTACATTATGTCTTCCAAATTGATCGCATTATACAGGGTGGCCCCAAAAACGGAACGGGGTACTCGCCATAATAAAGAAACATGATGACTTACGTTCACGGGATAATTCATCTTTTAAAAGAAAAATGCTATGAAGAAGACTAATGCCCGCGCAGACAGAGCGACTCGACCCGATCGACTGGTTTCAGCCCTGATTTACTCAGTATGCGCTGCCTCAGGACTCCGGTTTTTCCAGTCAAGTGCCAGTCAGAGGTCATTCGAGGCCGATTCAACATGCTGATCGGCTCTGACTGAGCGAAACTGACTCTAGCCTGACTGAAACCCAGTCGGATCGGGTCGAGTCGGCTCTGTCTGCGCCGGGCTTAAATGTGGTCAAGTAGTACTTATTTTAGGATGTAAATATTTTGTTTCGTTTTGGGGGCCACTCTGTATTCACCATCGATATATCGATGGTATGCACTAGGAAAATACATATTGCAAATGCCCTATGATGTGTACTGTTTGGGTCTTTGTGTGTGTATGTTTGTGTGTGTGTGTGTGTGCGTGCGTGTGTTTGCGTGTTTATGTTATGTACTTTATGTACTGGATATGGTGTGCATTGCGTATACAAATGTATGGATGTGCATGCGAATGTGTATGGATGTGCTCATGTGCAAGTGTGTGTACGAATGTGTATACGTGTGTATTTTTTGGAAATGTGTACATATGAGGGCGTGTTCTGTATTTTTGTAAAATTGTATGTGTATGTGGTAGTATACTTAAATCTTAGTTTGTGGTGTCTGTGTTTCTCAAGCTGACGTCCCAGAAGAGAGTGTGGGTTTATGACCTCATAATCTATTCAAAATCAGGTCAAGAACTAATGTTTGTACTGTCGTTTTTTATGCCAAATCCAATGGTATGAATCAAACTGATTAGCAGCTATATGGTCTAATTAGTCATTGTTCAATCATTGTGAATGTCAAAATACACAATATTAATATTCAATTGCAATTTGTCCTGTATCGCAAATCTGTATCTCTAACTTAAGCATATATATACAATAGCTATACCCTAAATCAGATACTAAAGATTATTATGTTATAATTAGTACCAGTTGCTTTAAAAATATATAATATAATTAGTCTGAAGAAGATAAAGGCCACACATTGACATTATCGTAATTATATTTGCTCTGATCTTTCGGTTGTCAAGACAACGTACTAATTTGCAATATACACGGCGATATACGCTCTATGTGGGCAACAATTTGTCCCGCGGCGAATTTCGCAGCGGGAAATTCGCCGCGAAAATTCGCTCTAGTGGGAACGCAGCTTAAGGTATCGAAATGTTAAGGTGGGATTGACAGTGGGCCATTCCGAACGTTAAAATCCCAATTCTTAAAGGGGTAGTTTAGTTTTGTTAGAGAGGGCGCTGCTCATACAACATTTTGTGAGTGTCGAATTTGAGAGAACATGCGATTACCTGCTGAATAAAACTTATTTTGTCAAAATCGAACAAGAAACGGCTGAAATATCAATACATATATCCTGATCTAATAAATTATTTTGGGCCCAAATAAATAGATGTTTTTTCAACAACAAAAAAAAAAAATTGCTTGCACTTTTAACATTTTCAAAAGCGTTTTTAATAGTTGTTGATGATCTCTCCATTTAATCATTGTTTCAATAAAACATCACAATGCATACTTTGTATGAAAAAATGGTGAAACCATGCCTTTTTAAAAAGCGCCCTCTTGTATTTACGGCTCTTTTTGATTGATAACGGGCTTTTTACTTAGATTAGTTTCGTATTTTGTACTACCTTTTGAGCAATGGTGGGAGTATTAGTTTATAATTTTACTGTCCATGTTTGGTACTAAAGTTCAGCCTTACCAAAACTGTACTACCCCTTTAACTTAAATGGTGGTGTTTTCGTTAGTCTGAGCGTGTAAATAAGGGTATGACCTGCCAGATACCCCATTAATGTTTCTGATGTTTTATTCAAGTTAAGTTTTAAATATCTGTGCGTTAATATTTGATTACTTATTGTTCTACTTGTTAATTTTGTATACAATTTGTATCGAAACAAAAAGGACGACAAAGAAATGGTGCATGGCAAAAACATCATA